>PVKU01006351.1:0-105563 GCA_004027475.1 Anoura caudifer
TTATATGGGTATCCTCTAATTTATCCACTTAGTCTCTTTTATCTACTTATTTATCTTTAATTTATCGGAGTGGCATTGGTTCACAAAACTATACAGGTTTCAAGTGTACAACTCAACAAAACATCATCAGCCCACTGCACTGTGCGCCCATTGCCCGAAGCAAAGTCTCTTTCCGCCCCCATTTCTGCCCCCTTTGCCCGCCCCCACCTACCCCGCCCCCTCTCCCTCTGGCTGTCACCACACTGTTGTCTGTGTCTACATCTTATGTACACATGTTTTTTTGCTCAATCCCGTCACCTTCTGTCATTCATAGCCCTAAACGCCCCTCCCATCTGACAGCTGTCTGAATCTACGTCTGCTTCTATTTTGTTTGTCAGTTCGTTTTGTTCATTAGATTTCACATATAAATGAGATCATATGGTGTTTGTCTTTCCGTGACTGACTCATTTTTCTCAGTATAATAAACTCCAGTTCCATCCATGCTGACACAGAGGTAAGATTTCCTTCTTTTTTACTGCTGAACAGTATTCTGTCGTGTAAATGTACCACAGCTTTTTTATCCATTCATCTACTGATGAATGGCATTGGGCTGTTTCCATGCTGCAATGAACATAGGGGTTCATCTATTCTTTCAAATTAGTGTTTGTTCCGATAAATATACCCAGAGCTGGGATCAGTGGGTTAAAAAGCAGTTCTATTTTTAGTTTTTTGAGGAAAGTCCATACTGTTTTCCATGGTGACTGCACCAGTTTGCATTCCCACCAACAGTGCACAAGCCACATCCTTGCCAACACTTATTGTTTGCTGATTTACTGATGATGCCATTCTGACAGGTGTGAGGATATATCTCATTGTGGTCTTCATATGCATTTCTCTGATGATTAGTGACATTGGGCAATTTTTCTTATGTCTATTGGCCATCTGTATGTCCTCTGTGGAGAAGGGTCCTTTGCCCATTTCTTAATTAGGTTGTTTGTCTTCTTGGCATTGAATTGTGTAAGTTCCTTATATATTTTAGAAACTAACCCCTTATCAGATGTATCACTGGCAAATAACGTTCTCCCATTCAAAGGGTTCCCTTTTCATTTTGTTGATGGTTTCTTTCACTGCGCAAAGCTTTTTAGTCTGATGTTGTCCCATTTGTTTATTGATGTAGTCTTTTCTAAATGAACATTCAGTTACCCAGTCCATTTAATAACTTTGTATTTTCATGTATTTTATATGATTTATGTATGTGTAATTTTGATAGCTGGCTACTGATGATCTGCTTTCTGTAAATGTTTATCAATTTACACTCGCACCAATAGGTATGATCATGTCAATAGGTATTTCCCCTTGATGATTTCTAGGAACTCTTGATAGATTAGGGAGATCAGCTTTTTTCTGTGATAAAAAGTGGTATAGTTTCTGATTAGTTGTTTATTTTTTTATTTTGGTTAAGAGATTGTTTTGTTTGTTGTTTTATCTAAACTATTTATTGATCTTTTACTTATGGCTTCTAGATATTAACATAGTTCCAAAGACATTCCCTACTCCAAGATTTCTACTAAATTATGTTACATTTTCTTCAGTTACATTTGTGGTTTCAGTATTAGATTTCAAATTCCTATCCATTTTGAAGTTTAAACTGATGGATGTATGACATGAAGTACAGGTTCAACTTTACTTTTTTCTAAATGGTTACTCAGATGTCCCAACATTATTTAATAAAATATTTGTCTTGTGTCATTAATTTTAGATGCAACTTAGACTTTTCCATCTATTCTATTGGTCTATCTGTCTGTACATGTGCAAATACCATGGCTTAATTATTAAAGTTTTTGTAATATATTATCTGGGAGGTATAATTACTATTATTACTGTTTTCAGTTTTTTTTTCTGGCTGTTCTTCTGTTTGTTTTGTTTCCATCAGAGCATTAGAATTGCATTTTCAAGTCTAAAAAAATCTATTGGCATAATTACGGGAACATATTGAATATACAAATTAGTTCAGTACGCGTTGACCTTTTTGTGGTTATGGTTTTCAGTTTTCCTATGTAGGATGGTGGTTTGTTTTTGCATTTACTTATGTCTTCTTTTGTACTTTTTGGAAGTATTTTAAAGTTTTCTTCATATGTGTTGTGTATATTTATTCTTATTTTGATGGTTTTTTTCTATTTGCTACTATAAAAATGGGTTTGTTATTGTATCTTCTAAATTTGCTGATCACCTGTTGCACGTCAGGTACGATCATAAGCACCGGAGTGCCCAAAAAGAGGGCAAACAATCTCCCCCCCACACACACAAAGCCTCCAGCAACAGTGGTATCCACACGGTAAACGGATGATCGCAGCAGTAACTGCAGTGAGAAAGCCCGTAGGGGAAGTGTGGTGCTCGAGTACAAACAGGAACATAATCTAGACTGGAAGGCCAGAGAAGGTTTCGCTGAAGACATGGTACTTTAAGGAAAAAGGGAGGCAATCCAGCCTGTATCATGAGCAAATCTTGAAGAACTTCCTGAGGTGCATTTGTACTTAGCATCAACAAAATGTACTGTACGTCTTTACGTATTTGAGTCTGAGTCCTTGAAATAATGAGATATTCAAAGAAGAAAAATCCTCGTTGCATTGTCAATATTTTTCAATTTTCCAAGTTCCAGAAATGAAAGTCTCAAGGCAAAGCACCTCAACCCCTTCTAGATTTGCCAGATTAAATACATATGTACACAAAAATAAGTAGTGCCTGTCAGTCATTCTCCTGTGCTGTTAGAGACAGTTATAAAAACTTGTCAATGATGACTTTAAAAGGAGATCCCTAAGATTTTGTTTTGAGAGTGTTTTATTTGGTGTGTGTGTGATATTACCAAGACTAGGGCAAAATATACCATCAGAAAATTGAAAATAAATTTCAAAAGAAACAAATAAAAACATACCAAATTGATAAATTGGCTTAAAATAGATTCTTCTATATCAAAACCTCACTAGCTGTGTCCAGGCTTATTAGCAAGACGGAGCCACTCTTGTTGAGAACCAACACTAAGGGCAGGCTTAGGGTGAGATGTTTCCGTTTATTTCTATCAAGGGCATGGTTCCTCTTTGAGGCTTAAAAGGAAGCACCACTGTAGGTATCCTGGAACATGGAGGCGACGATCAGGAGTTTGAAGGAAGTCAATGTTGCATTTGTAAGAGAGATGATGGAAGAAGTAAGACAGAGATACTGATGTGGGTAGAAGGTTCAGAGCAAACAGAAGGAAACGAGGTACCCGCTGGTTTAAAAGGGGATCAGGACGATGAGGGGATCTAGGACAAGGGAGTGCTGTTTTCTGGAAAGTCCAGAGTGTCCTTTAGAGCTTTGCTAAGAAAAACAAATTTAGACGACCTAGGTGGAGGCTGGTCTCGATTTTGGAAGAGTCTAGATTAGAGAACATTTTAAATAGCATGCAATCTTTATGTTCTTAGGTACGTTCAATAACATGGGTTTCTCTGAAAGTGTGAAACAATCTGTTATCTTACACAGCATAATCTTATTTACCTTCCTAATTTACCTACATTTTTCATAGATAGGACAGAAATTACCTGTAGCCCCTGTCTTGTCCAAATGATCACAGGTATTTTATTAATGAAGTGCAGCTAATGAGGTTTTCCCTGCTGCCTGTCTCTCTCTCGCTCTCATTCTGAAGGCAGCTGTGTCTGATTTGTGATGCTTTTAAGTTTCTCATCCTCTCCTGTAAACCCAGGGCTGTTGTGGTAGGGGTATCCCCAGACAGAACTATACCTGGAGTCTTTTAGCGAGTGCAGAGGATCAGTGCTCAGTTACATAAGAAGTCGTAGCAGTCTGTCATGGTATCAGTAATTATTAGACTTGCACACTGGTTGTCTCCTCCTGGCCACTTGAAATCGAAATTCCCTGTGATTGGAAATGACTTCCCCAGATGTTACTCTTCCAGAATCCCTAAAGCCAGGTGCTGCTTTGATTCAGGGGGCTCAGGAAATAAGTCTTTTTGAAGTTCCTTCCAGCAGGGGAATCCCTGTTCACCTCTTTAGGTCCAGGAGAGCTGGTGTAGGCGAGTCTGCTAAGACCGACCAGAATCACGAGAGCCCAGAATCACGGGAGCCCAAGGCTGGTAAAGAAGAGTCCCTTCGAGTGCCAGCTCTGTTTGGCAGGCGCTGTCTGGACTGCGGCACTGACAGGGAGTCCGAAGCACAGACAGAACCTGTGGGAAGGTGCATCCCAGTGGATACATCCTGTCTGCCGTGGACACGGAGGGGAAGGGGCAGACTGTGGGCTGGCGAGGTGCTGTTTCAAGTCCCAACTGCCCCGCAAATTACCCTCTGAAAAATTCCCCCTGAGCATCTATGACTCTGCTAGTTGTGGGGAAAAAATGAGAATCCACCACGCACACAGACACGGAAAACAGTAAGGAGCTACACATTCTTGAGAAGGTGTCTGCTCACCTTGACCGACAGCCCTGACTTTGAGGGGAGAAACACCAGCCCACACCGAGGGAGGAATGTTTGATTAAAGGGGGGAGGGCAAAGTCCTTGTTTATAGACTCTTGGTGAAAAGAAGGAGGAAAGAAAATGGCAGGGCTGTGTTTCTAGCTGCTAAAGTTAAGGAAGCTTGCAGCAAGCCAAGATGTTCCAGCCCTTTCACAGTTCACGACACTCGTGTGGAGAAAAATCCACAAGGAAGAAAGAGGGCAAGTCCCTAGAGCCCAGTGATGCCTCCCTCTCCCACCTGCCACCGTTTGAGGAACTGTGCAAAGAGTTACTCGTTGGCTTTTCGCCTCCCAGGTGTTTCCATCTCTTCTTGGTGCTGTTCCTTTCTGATATAACTCATCACTTAATAAAAGAATGAATAAAAATATTGAAATTTTACAAACCCTGGCCAACTTTAACAAAGACGGGGACGTCACCTAGGAGGGCAGCAAGCTTTTAAACGAGGGACTGGGCCTCCGGCTCATGAGCGATTCTGGTTAGGAACCGCCCGGCTGCTTCAAAGCACAGCTGCTACGCAGGTCCGGCGGGTGACTGCGCTCCAGCCACAACACTGGGGCATCAGACACTTGGCCCAAATGCTCGTCCATGGCACCAGTGGCCAGAGGCGGACCTCTCGGCCAGTCGGGACGACTGAGGACGAACAAGCAAACCTTTTTTCCGCACGTCGTGCCAGACAGCGCGCGCTCGGTTACTCAGAGCACGTCTGCTTCAATACACTGGGCGGGGGAAGAACAACAAAGTGTGCCGTGTCCTCTTTCCTTTTAAGTTCTCGTTGTTGTTGTTGTTTTTTCTTTTGCGTTCTTTTAGCAGTTCAGCATGTTTTGGAGTGTGCAGCAGGAGAGGGGAGGAAGAGGCAGAGACTTCGCCAGCTGCTGGACTCCGTGATCGCTGAGTCAGCTGCAAGGTGCTGCGCTGGAGCCAGGACTGAGCTGGGAGACCTGGAGGGTGGTGGCGCGACTGGACTCCCCGCAGGGCAAGAGGGCAGGCTCTGCTGAGACCCGCAGAGTAGCTTGAGAGAAACGGGTGGAAACGTTGCAAGGTAAAAGACAGGATGCATAAGAGATACAGTCACAAATCCTGAAATATTTTACTGGGATGTTTTTTACATTGACTGGACATGTTTTACTGGGATGTTCTATGTGTGTTGAGTGATTCCAGGTGTTTGGGTTTTTGCTAATTACTTCTAAGATTTTGCCTTTATCTGGCAATTTGAGAGCACAGTCTTCCAAGTTTGCAGGAAAAAAAAAAAAAAAGACCTAAATGCTTTATATCTTATTGCACTCTTGGTTTCTCTAGGCTTGTAAATTGAATGTCTGAGAGTGTCAAATGCTGCTTCTCCAGCAAAAGGCATGGGGGACCTGTCCTAACATCTACCACCCTCTTTACAGCCATATCCTTGTGTGTGTGCTGTGGAGACTGATTCAACATCTACACCCCGGACCTCTAACCGGATAAATAATCCTGAACTTGACTTCATAGAACTTTTGGGCAGCTTCAAATTTACTAAAGATTTTATTCAACTGTTACTTCCAGATTTCACTTGTGTATTTAGAGAGTGCATTGCATAGTTCATTCTAAATCAAATCAGAAAGAGTGAGAAGGTACGTGTCACAATGTCTGCCCATAAGAGATGCTACGTATGCCTGTTACAGTATTAATTACCATAATGCTGATTATTTTGTGCAAATGTTGGTATAGCTTGAAAAATCACTAGTACATCAGTTTCTTCATTTGAGACTGGAAGGTTTTGGGGGTTTTTTTTTTGTTTGTTTTTTTGTTTGTTTTTTTAAACAGAGTCCGTCATTCTCGTAGACTTGGCTCAAAAACCAACAGCCTACATGGCAGGCTCACCTATTCAATGCCGCTCAGCCTCAGCGATCTAAATCCATGGCACATTGTGCGCAGTGGCCAAGCCCACTGAACGAGAGTGAGGATTTAAAAACGGCGAGGCAGTGACAACCGACCACACCAGCCCCACCCACTGGTGGCCCTTTCCCCTAACCAATTGTACCAGAATTGCTCAAGAATGAGACATCTCTTGAAATAAAACGCAAAATAAATACCATTTGAACGCTGGATATATGAAGACATATCAGCTGAATCTGGGAAAACCAAGTGAGAGCCAAACAGCAGTGGAAGTGGGGTGTCAGGGTCGCTGCGGGTTGTCCCTTTACAGTGGGCGGAAGCTTGCACGTGAGCTGCCCGGCAGCAGAGCCCGAAGGGCAAGGGCAAGGGCAAAGGGGTCCCAGGTGTAGAGCTAGCTTCGGCTCTCCGAAGAAATATGCATGTAGCCACTGAAAGGGTGGTCTACACTCTATTTAGTCACGCCTTGAGACTCAAGAAGCTTTGTTTTGAGACTTCTAAATGAAAACATTAATGCAAGCCTTTTCACTGTCCACATTCAGCAGCTTCCCAGAGGATCCTGTCCCTGTGGTAGGGACGCCTCCCTGCAGAGACAGAAGCTCCCCTGCCCGCAGATTTCAGGCCTTGCTCGCACTGTGAGCAGCAGGGCTCCCTCTGAGCCCTGCCAGTGATGACAACTGAGAGGCAGCGCTCAGACCGATCCCAGAGGCAGCTAGGACCCCTCTTGAGACTGCCGGAAATATCCCGGGGACAGTTTGCAGAGGGCAAAGGTTCTTATGTAACAAAATTTTGTTTTGGATTGCAAGCGATAAAAACCCAACTCAACCTAGTTTAAGAGAAGGATTCATTAGTTCACATAATGAGTAATCAGAGGGGTGATGCTGACTTCCCACATGGCTGGATTCCGGATTCCAAATGATGTCATCAGTTTCCCCATGTCTCTCCGTCTGTGTTGTCCCTTTGTCTCCGTCTCTCACTGTCTTTTTCTTTCTACCTCTTAATTCTGCTTTTCAGCAAAAAAGTTTTCCACGTCAGCCAAGTAGCCACTGAGTTCAGGTCATCTTTGTGGCTGGTGTCCCTAAAAAAGACTGTTTTTCAGAAAGGACTCCTATGTCTGGATTGTGTAACTTTCCCATCCTAGAACCAATGGTTCCCATCCTAGAATCAATGGTTGCTACGGCCAAGGGTTTGAAGTACTCTTAGTTTCTGGCCTCATCCATGGCACATACTCCAGGGTTAGAGGTCATTAATGCCTATTGGCTGACACTGCCTGAGATGGGAAGCACCCATCCTCAAAAAAGAGTGGCAAAAAAAAGAAAACCAAAAAGTTACAAATGACCTTTATAGTGTATAAGCTTGACTGGGGCATGGAGCTAAACAATTATAAGATTAACTACTAAGTTACCATCAGTAACAAATCTGATACATTTGAGATATATTCTACTGCCATTTTGGGCCATTTTTAATATTTCATTGCTAATAGTCATCCTACTTCAGTCCTCCAAGCCACATCTGCCTAGATTTCTTGCTGTTGTCCCTAGATCCAAATACCATTTTTCCCTAAAATTGATAAATTTACCAAAGCACACCTGGACGGAATATACACCTCTGTTTTCTTTTTCTGATTATGAGTAATAAAACAGTAAGCTGGCCTCCTTGCTGGCTCTTCACACGAAAAGCAGCTTTTTTTTATTGTTCAGGTACACTTGTCTCCATCCCCCACCCCGCCCATCCCCCCTCCCACCCTCAAACCTACCCCCTTTGGCTTTGAACATGTGTCCTTTACACATGGTCCTTGATGGCCCTTCCCCTACTTTCCCCCCTTTCCCCCCTCCCTCCTCCCCTGTGGTTACTGCCAGTTTGTTCTTTACTTCAACCTCTCTGGTTCTATTTTGCTTGCTTGTTTGTTTTGTTGATTAGGTTCCACTTATAGGTGAGATCTTATGGTACTTGTCTTTCACTGCCTGGCTTATCTCAGCATGGATGGAAATCAAAAGCAGCTTTTGCTTCGGGGCCTTTACACCGGCTATTCCCTCTGCTGAGATTATTCTTCGCTCGGATATCACACGGCTAACTCCCCACGCTGAAGTCTTTGCTCACCCTGACCATCCTATTGGTTACTGTAAACCCACCCCTTCCCCCCACCTACCCCGACACCGCTCCACTTT
Source organism: Anoura caudifer (assembly GCA_004027475.1). NCBI lineage: Eukaryota > Metazoa > Chordata > Mammalia > Chiroptera > Phyllostomidae > Anoura > Anoura caudifer. The sequence goes on from PVKU01006351.1 coordinate 8,510, forward strand.
TTTCTGTAGTGCTTACTATTTTATAAGACATTATAAAATTACTTATTATTTTCCTTTTGAATTGTTTGGTCCTCACTCAAATGCAAGCTCCAATGGGTAGGCATCTCTATTGCAAACACCCAGAATAATCCCTGGCACAAAGTAAATGCTCAGGAAATATCTGGTAAATGAATAAATTCCTCCAAAGCACCAATAGCAAAGCATGCTGTTACTAAAATTTTGGAGATTTTAACATAACACAAATAACAATGTCTCATTAAATATTAGATACATGTTCTAAAAATTCATTAAGCAAACTAGACCGATTTCTCCCCTTAGATTCCAGTTTATTGCCCTTGTAATGGACTTTTTTTAAGCCTTCTTCTTTTTTTCTCATCTTCCTCTTCTCCACTTTAGGACAACTGCTGGAACATTATAGGTTTTTCCCTTTAATATGAAGAATAATTAAGGCCTCTCTTTTCTTATCTACTAGACTGTTATATGCCTAGGACACCTCATCTTCATCAGCCAGAAGAGCCCATCAAGAAACACAATGGTGTTTCCCAATAAAAGAATTCCCTAGATCTGAGACATGACTGGCCATCCCCCAAATGTGGAGTGATTAGCGAGTTCTTTGTTCTAAACAGAACTTTCTTCTGCTACATATATCAGTATATCAGGAGATGCCAATGTCAGAATAGTAAACTCAGTGTAGAGGACTTAATGGTGATTTTTGCTTTCTTCTTTTTGCTTATCTTATTTTCCACCTTTTCCAAAATAAACAGGTAGTACTTGTATAATAAGGAGAACATTTTCAAAATTACTCTCTTCTGTAATACGAATGTGTACATCTAATAAGTAAGCACATAGCTCTCGGGACATCTTAGTCACAGATAAGGTGAGTAGAGCATATGTGTGCTGAACATGGACAGGAAAGGGGGAAGGAGGAAATAATCATCCAGGATTAATGAGGCAGCTACCGCTTCTGGTTAAGATGGGGTGACAGAGGCTTCCCTCTTTAAGCAATTGGGAACCTAAACAAAACATATAAGTTAATGGTTTTCAGATACTGGACAACAGGCAGCACGGGACCGTAATCCTTGGGGAAATGAGAACAAGTGCGGTGAGCCCTGCACTGGATGGGAATAACAGGAAGCTGGCAGAGAGTTTGTGGAGAGTGTTTCCAGGCCACAGAGCAGGGAGGGGAAACTCAGACAGAGCCCATTAGTGTCCGTGAGTGGAAGACACAGACCTGCCAATTCAGGGAGTGCAAGGCAGCTAGAATTTAGACGGCAGAGTACCAAACAGGGGAGAACTTTATGGAGAGCGTGAGTTTCATGGGAAGCAGGGAACTGTGTAGAGAAAAAAAGAGAGCCAGAGAAACGTACAATTTCCCTGGGATTTTAGCTGAATTCTGGCTAGCATATGTGTGAGAAAACTGCCTGATACTTAGGAGAAAAACTGCCGAAATAAAAACAGGCAGGAAGAGTTTGCGTTCCCATCAACCACACACAAAAACTTCACTACTCACAAGGAGCCAGGTAAAGTACTCAGAAGGGTATTGCTTCAGTAGCGGGTAGCAATTAGCTCTGACTAAACGCCATTCTTTTTTCACATAATGAAGCATAAAAGCATGCCTTGAAAGGATCAAACTGTTTCCTAGTGATTTAACTGAATTCTAGAACAAAGCTCAAGAATATGCAAAAGAGTAGAAAAATATCCAGTATCCCACAAGATAGCACTCACAATATCTGGCATAAAATTAAAAAAAGTCCCAGAGAAGCAAAAGAATGTAACTCATAACTCAAAGAAAAAAATCAGTCCATAGAAATGGACTCAAAAATTACATAGGTGACAGAATTAGAAGGCAAAAACATTAAAATCATTATTATAAATACATTCTTTGTTTAAAATGATAAAGGAAAACATAAATATGATAAGGAGAGACAGCAGATTTTTTTTAAAGACCAAAATTGAAATTCCAGAGTTGAAAAGGACTGGATGGGATTAACAGCAAAGTAAATAATATAGTAAGAAAGGCCAGTAAGTTTGAAGATAGAGCAGTTAGAAACTATCCAAAGTGAAACACACAGAGAAAAGAAACAAACAAAAAAATGGAATAAAAATGAGCAGATCATCCAGGAACTATGGAACAGCAACTTCAAGCAACCTAATATGCATGTAATTAGAAGCCCAGAAGAAGGAGACAGAGAAATATTTGCAATAATAACGACTGAAATATTTCAACCTATGATGAAATCTACAAATCTACAGCGTTCAAAAGCTCAATGAACCCCACACATAAGAACAGTAAAAAATAATCTAATTCCTTGACTAGCAACAAAGAGAACATCTTAAAAGCATCCGAAGAAAAACACACGCTTTGTACAGAGGAACAAGGATGATGCCCAGCTTCTCATCACAGGCAATGCAAGCCAGAAAACCGTGGACCAGTGTCATTAAAGTGCTAAAAGAAAAAACTGCCAACGTAGAATTCTTTACAGAGCAGAATATCTTTCAGAAATAAAGGTAAAATAAACATTCTCTATAGACATGAAAAAGCTTCTAGAATTCACCAGAGGACCTTAAACACGGGGAGAGAGAGAGAGAGGGAGAGGGGAAGAGAGAGAGAGAGAGAGACCTTTAGGGAGAGAAAAATTGAGACCAAATGCAAATGTAGGTCTACCCAGAGGAATGGAGAACTCTGGTAGTGATAAACATGGTGGTAATTGGCAAGGTGGGGGGGATAAAATTTATAGAATATAAATTTTTGGCAGTTTAGATCCTTTAATCAGCTGTTGGTGAACTGATTCTGCCAGGGCCACCCAGATAAAGCTGTGTTTGCCCAGCCTTGATCAGTGAGCTTTGTAGGACTGCATACTTTCTACGTTCTCCTGCATCTTTGCAACGAAGCAAGTGTATATGGGCTCCAGACACCTTGCGCCTATGGCGCCCCCTCTCTCACCCTCAATTTTGTCCTCATCACCTCACAGTCAGCAAGAAAGATTGATGCAGCAACAAGAGAGAGCACACTCCAAAATTCAGGTGGTAAGGACCTTCTACCCCACCGAATCCCATCCTAAGCGTGGTAATCCACCCCATCTCTTGCCCCTTGTTCCCTGCCATATGTTCTAAATTGATTCAATGTACTACATGGTTCACAAATCTTAATTTGGTTGGTGGGTCTTTCTGTGTCCTGCTCAGTGAGGCTACAGTAGCTTCAAAATGTCTCCCACTACAACATGCTCAGAGGCTCATTTAATTCTATTTATTTATCTTTAGAGAGGAAGGAAGGAGAGAGGGAGAGAAATATCAATGTGTGGTTGCCTCTCATGCGTCCCTTGCTGGGAACTGGCCTGCAACCCAGGCATGTGCCCTGACTGGGAATCGAACCCTGATCCTTTGGTTCATAGGCCTGCACTCAATCCACTGAGCTACACCAGCCACAGCTGAGAGGTTCATTTGAGGGGGACATTGAAAGAGCAGGGTTTTTCTCCCTGTATCAATTCATTTTACCATTGATGCACTGAGTCTTAAATTCTTTTTTTTTTTTTTTTGACAAGGTACTCAAATTCTTTGCAAAGATATTCTATGTGCTTTGTGAGATGAACTCGCCGGGAAGAAATTTTCTGTGATGAACTGCTTTTTCATGGGTTATACTTAGATCATTGGCCTTAAAAACAGTGAATTCTGGATTCAAATCTTACCTGTTCTCTTGCTCCAAATGCTAAAGTTCTACAAAACTCATTATTTGAAAATCTACTGGATATCCAGTTTTCTCAGCTATGGAAATCCATGGAATGGGAATTAAAATTCTCCTTCTTGTCCAATTGTTGTAATGATTAAATGATTAACATTTTTGCAGTGCCTAAAATGGAACTTAATACATAACAATAGCCAACAATGTCCCCTTTGCCTTCCTTCTTTCCCTTCCTCCACCTTTGCAGCATGTCTGCTGAGGAGGTACTCCCTCGTCTCACTTCAGCTCCTGAAGTGGGGCGCAGGAACCCAGGCCTGCCCGCCGTCTGCGCCACCTTCTGCGTCCACTTGGCTCCCTCCTCCATTGGTGTGCCACACCCTCAGCAGCCGCTGCCCAGGCAGGAAGCCATTTCTGGGGCCCGCACACTTGTTTACGAAGAACGCAGAAAACGGCAAGGCCTACACTCTCTGCTCTTCCTGGCTTCATTCTCATCCTCTCCTTCCTCTACTGCTGAACCAGTTATAATTTGCCTAAGGCAGGAATCAAGGGTCTATTGCAGGCCCAAGCCCAAGGAACAACTGCAGGTAAAGAAGGAATAGTGAAGGACCCTGAAGTCAGTTTATTGTTTATTTCATCATCCCTGTGAGAAGATTTTCTCACAGACCCTAAAACTTCAGGTGCCTCGGCCACCCCCATCAATTTCCACGCCAGGACACTTGCTGCCCTTTTTCCACTGGAGTGAAAGACCTGTGGGGTTACAGGACCTGTTCTTGTAACGCTACCCGGAGAGGAAAAATGACTTAGAGAACGTGAGAGCCAGCTTGTGACGTAGTGAACCCAAACTCAAATACAAGAAGGCTTCCCCATTTCCCTCCCATTTCCACCCCCCAGCTTTTGTCCATGTGTCCTTTATACTTGTTGCTCTAAACCCTTCCCCTTTTCCCTGGAAATCTTTCTTAATTCCCTTGACATTTGAATACAATTCTCAAAGCTAAGGAGGGTTATTGGCAGATCCTGGAAAATCGTGTGAAACAAGAGCATTCTGGCTGCTTGGAGGTATTTGATGGAAAGATTGAAAACATGTCTTTTTTCAATGCATTGATTTTCTTAGTATGTGTCAATGTTACTTTTCAACACAAATGAAAGTACTATTTATGCTTTTCTTTGAGGTAATTTAGTTTTTAACACTTTCAGCTGGCATTTAAGCATATTTTATTGTAAGGTCCAATTTATAGAGAATGTTAGAAGTTTTAAAAGTTTAAGCCTCTTAAAAGTGTTTTTTTTTTGCACAAGCAAAATTGATGAGAAAAGTAATTTTCATAAAATACAGGTAATCTCAACTTCTTTTGAGTGCTAGGAAGGACGGCATACATTTGTGATAGGCCTGACAAAATTGTGTTATTTCTAACCACTTTATGGGTCTTACACAGCTGGTAGGATCCGTTCTTTCCACACTTTTCAAATTCATTTTAAAGAAAATTATATTTGGAATCCATGACACATTTCACCAGGAAAGCACCATGCTGAGTGACTTTTGCTCACCACTGCACACAGCTCTTCACTGCCCTGGGTGGGTTCTGTCCGTGGGGAGCTTTGTCCTGGAAACTCTGATTACTCAGACAGTGTCCTAAGTGGCTTCCCTTTAAGAAAATGTAAAATTTCTCAGATTTAAAGGAAAGCCAAATTTAAGCTTCCAAATTTTACTGTGATGTTTCATTTTATAAAATGAGATGGTATTCCTCTTCTTTTAATGTGAAAAGTTATTTAAAAAGTAAGCACATAAATAAGCAAGACAATTATAGCCACTTAAATATAATAAACTGTACATTTATAGCCAATAGAAATGCCTGGTATACCTGCATTTGTGGGTAGATTCTGATTTTCAAATTGTTTTTAATATGCTTAATTACTTTTATAATAAAAAGCACCCTTAATGTTTTCCAATAAACATTAACATAATGAGTTAACTGTTAAACTTCCTTAAGTTTTTGCTGCAAACAAAAAATTACTAATCATTTTAGTGATTAGTAATAATTACTAATTATTAGCACTAAAATTACTAATTATTTAGTAATTAGTATAATTAGTACTAATTACTAATGCTAATTATTATTAGCGTGCAAACATACTAATATAAATTAGCACACATGAAATTCTCTCAAGGTCTTCCAGGTATTTTATTCCTTATTCTTAACTAAGCTGAGACTTAGTTAAGACTTGCAAAAATAAAACCTATTTCGCATCAACAGGAAAACCAGCTCCTCGGTGTCCTCGCGGACAGGAAGGAGCTGCCCTAGGAAGGAAACACCCAGGGGCACCTGGAGAGCGGGGCTGGACGCTGGACAGGCGCCCGGCTGCCGCAGGGAGCGCGTTCTCCCGAGAACACAGGCTGGTGGGGGCGTTGCTCAAAATCACTCTCTAGCTGCCTCCTAACCCATTATTGCTGGAAGACAGTATCAGAAGCAGCCCGGGCACGTTTAGCGTTTCCGCAGCGGTCTGGTCTCCAGGGAGGAATACAATACCCGCTGTCCGTGGGGACGCACCTTCCATGACCGCGGGCTCGCTGAGGACCAGAAGGGAGCCTGACATCAGTAATATTACACACAAGGGGCTGGATGGGAAATGACACCGAGTAAACAAACACGCAGCAGTTCAGCCAGGGCCCATTCATTTTCGTTTTGTTCGTGTGTCTGTTTGTTCCCATCACAAACTAAACTCTCAGGGGCAAACACACTCTTCTCAGTATCTAGCACAGTATTGGTCTATAATTAACGTTAAGGAATGTCCAAAATCCCGAGCTTACAGGATACCACTGTGGAAATAGGCAGCATAGCACAATGGTTGAAAGTTTAGACCCGAAGAACCGCACTGCCTGGCTTTAGATCCCAGCTCTACCCGTGGGTGCTGTGTGACCTTGGGCAGGTGGCTTAACGACCCTTTTAAAATAGAGACGGTAATAGCGCCTACCTTACATAATAGTTGCAAGAATTAAATAAGTTAAACACCACAAAAATGCTTACAACAGCCAAGCACATAGTAAGTGTGATATAGTATCTTCTATATTACCGTTAATCTTAACATTTAGCCTACGTTTGAAGTGTTCTAACCAACTCTAGCCTCTGGGTTTTTTAGTCCACTTCCCCTCAGAAAACACAACTTCCTGTTCCTAAGGACAGACAAAACTTTTAAAAGTTGTAAAAATACTCAAAGACTTCTTGGACATCAAATAACTCTTACAAAACAACATCTTGATGAGTTAAGTGTACAGGAATCAAAAACATACGGATTAAATTTCCTTTATAACACACATGGGCTTAAAATGAAAAGAAAAGTGCTTAGCAAAACACACTTTGGGTTGCCAAACCCAAAACATTGGAAAACAGTCCAAGACATTCTGCAGCCCCGCGACAGAACCAGGCCCCGCCCTGCGAATCGACAGCTAAAACCCCCACTCATCGTGATCACCGAGCTCCGAACTAGTTCCCAGCTTGTATTTTTTGATCCGTCTTCTCAAAGGGGAACCTTCTCCCCGATTTATGTGGCAGCCTGCCACACCTCAGAAGCAGTGCAAAAGCAGCTTATAAATAAGACAGCACGAATAGGTTATCATCTGCGTAGGATTTTCATTTTAATGTTTTGTTGAAGATCGTTATGCATATGAGTGAATAATGTGTTGCAAGTACTAAAATAAAGATTTAGGCAAACGTCTCATAATAAGCTGGACTTCTATTTTTTCTGTTTGCAACATAACCGTGAGTAAGAGGCAACCTGGGCATGTGAAACTATTAATCAGAATTAAATAATGTTCTAAAATTTGCCTTCTGCGTAAAAACGTTTTTCTGAGATGAATTTTCACTTTGAGGGTTTTGATGCCACCCTGCCTGCGTGCTGTCAGGACAGGAAAGCACGTCATTGCCTGCCCTGGCCGCTCTCTCCCTCGTGTGCCAAATATTAAGTCTATGGGATGTTCTGTAGCTCTAATCTAAGAAAACAAAGATTTCAGGTTTTAGATTTCCTCTGAAATAAATAATTTTCTACATTCAACCCCTTTACAGGCTTTCATAGAAGAGCAAAGAATAGCAGCTTGAAAAACTGATACCCCAGGAAAACATAAAGGATCAAAAACCAATGTGAATATTAATGACCTGGTCACATCTAAACAAGCAATGTTTTAATAATACAGGCAGACATAATGAACTATTATTTTTTTTCCTGGTAAGCCCTGCTACATTTGAGTATTTCCTGCAGTAACCAGGATCCAATATCATAGGACTTAATGCATTGGTTAATAAGTTTGTAAATAAAATATTAGGATAAAATAGAAAAAAAATTAATGCTTTTGAATATGTCTTAAATTGAGATTGTAAGGTGGCAAGACTAACTTAAAACATATTTCTCTATTTTGAAATGTATTACTTTTAAATTTTTTAATGACTTAAGTAAAAACTACGGTCCTTAACAGGATTTTCCCTTGTTTAAGAGCAGTGTGGGTGGCCTCTTCCTTTAGGGACTGTCGTATTTTCTTTGAGGAAGAAGTTTGCCACTAAAAGAACAATCTTAAGAATAAAATATTACATGCATATATGTTGTCTGATTTTTAGAACTAATTAAACATTTGATGAAACAGACACTAGTTTGCATTTCATTAGTTTTATGGAAATGTCACCAAAGAATTCAGTACAGGACCTATATTATAGGACCTATTACAATCCCCGGCAATCCCTTACCCTGCCCACTGCTCAGATTTGCCTACGAACCTTCTTTCTGATGACTTGAGAATCAGAATTTCTGCGACAGGTTGTCTTGGGTTACGAGAGACTGGGAGGCCCTTGATCAGTTGCAGAAAGTATTTCAGTTATAAAATAGAAGTAACCACTCTAAAAGTAAAATTTTGCGATGACTCATTGCACTTTATTTATATTTTGATTGCTTATAACCAAAAAGATAACCTATCTCTGGCGTCTACAATTTTTGCTGTGGGAAAATATGTCATATCTAATGAACTGGATCAACTTTTAAAATCAACGGCTAAAAGAACACTTGTGTCTCTGACTAGTTATTGTCACTCAGATATGCAAGTATAATAGCTGTTGGATCATGCAGAGACATTTTAAAAACATAGCAGCACACAGCAAAATACAATTTGTAAACTGAGCGTGTCTACTGTCAAAGACTCTAATGAAGCTCATCTCTCTGGCGGAAGTGGATTCTGGGTTCGCTCCCTCATCACACGTGCACTGAAGATCCAGTGACCACCCAGGAATCAAGAGAGGTAACATGTCACAGTTTAACCACAGATTATAAGTTATTTAAAATTGAGACTTAAAGCCTGAAAAATTAGAATCCAAGGAGACCTCAGAGATCCTCTAATCCAAGCCTCTTGTTTGTTTAAGCCCCAGAGCAGTCAAAATTGTTGCCCAGAGTGCAATGTCTCAGGGCACTTGGTGTGATAAAAGTTAGAAAAGACCTACGTACAGCTTATGCTCTTTCACGTGTGCGTAAAATCTAGTGCCATTAGTTTGTGCGGCCACAGTTTGTAACTTTATTGCTTCCTAATTGTCTATGCTGTTCTTCAACTCAAAATAGGTTTGCTTGCTTTCATTAGTGTGGAATAGTGCTACAGTTTAGAAATAACTCACCTATGTGTTGTATTTACCTATTTAACGTTTTAGGTTCAACTTCTCTGTACGTTTGGGGACCACACACTGTATGTTTGGGGACCGCACACTGTACACTGTGTTTGGGGACCTCACTAATACAGGACCCTACCTGACAGAGTATCTAGTTTTATGATTTATGATCTATTTTTGTGATTTATGTTCATATATAGGTACCAAAAAGTATATGTTTAATAGGTGCTATATATAGATTAATGTATTTTAACCATAGTTTTTTAAGTACATTTTACTGATTACGCTATTACAGTTGTCTCACTTTTCCCCCCTTTGTCCCCCTCCACCCTATACCCGCCTCCCTCCAGCATTCCCCCTCCCTTAGTTCATGTCCATGGGTCGTACATATAAAGTTCTTTGGCTTCTCCATTTCCTATACTATTCTTAACACCCCCTGTCTATTTTGTACCTACCAATTATGGTTCTTATTCCCTGCACCTTTGCTCTGCATTCTTCCCCTCTCCCTTCCCACTGACAACCCTCCATGTGTTTTCCATTTCTGTGATTCTGTTCTTGTTCCAGTTGTTTGCTTAGTTTGGTTTTGTGTGTCTCTGTGTGTATATGTGTTTTAGGTTCAGTTCTTGATAGTTGTGAGTTTGTTGTCATTTTACTGTTCATAGTTTTTATCTTCTTTCCTTTATATAAATCCTTTTAACATTTCATATAATAAGGGATTGGTGATGATGAACTATTTTAACTTGACCTTATCTGGGAAGCACTTTATCTGCCCTTCCATTCTAAATGATAGCTTTGCTGGAGAGAGTAATCTTAGATGTAGATCCTTACCTTTCATGACTTTGAATACTTCTTTCCAGCCCCCTCTTTGCCTATAAGGTCTCTTTTGACAAATCAGCCTATAGTCTTATAGGAACTCCTTTGTAGGTAACTCTCTCCTCTTGCTACTTTTAAGATTCTCTCCTTATCTTTAATCTTGGGTAATTTAATTATGATGTATCTTTGTGGGTTCCTCCTTGGATCCAAGTTCTTTGGATCCACAATTAATTTTGGGACTCTCTCAGCTTCACAATTAATTTTGGGACTCTCTCAGCTTCATGATTAATTTTGGGACTCTCTCAGCTTCACAATTAATTTTTTTAAAGAATGAATACTCTACCTTTCCCACGCCTACCCCGTTTTCAATGTAAGCTCATTAATATGACGTGGATTGTTTCTATAAGCAAACTATACTAAGTTAGTTAATATATGAAACTTCTTTAAAGATCAGAACTTTTCAGTTTGCACATAGCTCAGATGAGTAAAATAGAGAGGTATCTACTGTTTCTTGAGCTCATAATACTATTCCCAGAGTTAAGTAACAACAACAAAAGCTGGTCATTAATTTTACACTTTGGATGACAGTTTCTTTATGCATGACTAAGGAAAGACAATCTTTGAATGTTACAAGACTTAAATTAAAAAATATGGAGGGGATTGTAGAATCTACCTCTGAGGAAATCCTTAGGATAGAGATCTCTCTGGGAGCATTTATGTGCTGTCTAAAAGGAGGGGTGTGGTTCGTTGTGGTTATGACTGGCTTTGTGGTTATTATTCTTCAGTCTTTCACTTTTTAAAGCCAGATTTTAAGAAAGGGATAGGAACAAGACAAGACAAGGTAAAGTCAGTAAAATAATCATTGAGAGCCAGTGACAAGCAGAATGAATTAATAGATTATATCAGATAGGTTAAGGTTAAAAAAAAAAAAAACCTACAAGATGTTCTTTTCCTGCATTTTAAAATCAAACAAAAATATTCAGCACAAATCCCATCTACAAAGGCTCTGAAGGATCTACTCATAGAAGAATAGCTGACTGATGAACATTAGCTTTCCTTGGGAGACACAGACTTTTGGAATAACCTCTTCCCTGAATGCCAATGACCATAAACGCATTAGCTGAGCTGTTTGTTATTATCACAGATTAGATTACAGTTTCCATTACATATAGTTATCCTACCATATGATTCAAATACTGGGTGGATTTCAATTACGGAACCAAGAAATGAATAATAGGAAAGGAGGACACCTAAGAAGAAATACCAACCCTTCTGCATTGCCCCACTAGTAAGAAACTATGAATTGCTTTTCTTTTCCTTTTGATATCTGACAAGAAATATTTGTAAATCTACAAGGTAAATGGGAAGTGGGAAAATATAGAGGAATGAAACACTCAGGATTGAGGGCGCATAGTGAATGTCACATCTACCCCATGTTTCATATGCTTGAACTCTAACCCCTATTATACATAGTTTCGGTGATCAAATGTCCTGGTATACCATTCTCCCACTCCTTTGAGAGTATTTGATCTTTTCTGTGCTTACTACATGACTTCCACAGCCTGTTTCATGTGTTACTCGAAATCGCCTCATCTTTATTGAAGTTGGATATATATAAAAAATAAATAACAAATGATTTTTTTAAGTTGGGCATAGTGCTAATTAAATCAAGGCTATTTAGATTCTTGTTAATTTGGTTATGTGTCATGTCTTAAATTTGACCAGGTATCTCATAAATACATTTAAGGTAATCTAGGCAACACATCACAGCTAAATCAAACAAAATCTATTAACTTTGCTAGAACAACTACTCAGCCTATGTACTGTATTGAAAATGAATCTGGGAGTAAGTGGAAGCTACACTAACCTCCTCCCAGGACCAATCTGTAATCACAACTGAATTGTAGAGAAAGCATCCTAAATAACCAGCTGAACACTAGCTGGAAAGAAGCTTTATAATCAAGGACAGACAGAAGAAACCACTTCACCACAACAAGACTGGTAGGCAGTGCAGAGGAGGCATGAGAGGGCTGGCTGGGCTCCCATGGGTGGTGGTTGGAGTTCTGGAGGTATATTTCAGTGGCCAGGGTCCCCCCTGAGAAATATGGCATCTAAACCACAAGCCAGTCTCCCCAGCCTACAGCATCAAAACCAAAAAGGAACCTACATAACTTCCAGTTGTGAAAAGCAGCAGGGTTTCTGTCTGCCAGGGAGAGATGGCTGGACATGCAGAGAGCCTCTTAAAGGGCCAACACACAGAAAGTCATTTGCAGCCACTTACCCTGGGCTCCAGCAGAGGAAGGGCAGAGTGGACTAGCGATGCTTAAGGAGAGTAAGGGGCTGGTGCCTCTGGGGGGAGAACTGAAGAAACAGCTTCCAGGATCCCCGTGCTGGGTCATCCCCCATACTGCTGGAGCCATCTTTCTCAGGCAGAGCCCTCCTCTCTAAGTGGCATCAGACTAAGGGGAAGCAATAGCCCCACCCACAGGAATTACTCTGCTGCACTCTGAGATGCGTAAGCCAGACAGCTGATTATAGCTTGATTATATTGATCAGATAATGACTGCTTAGTTTAACAACTAAGGCAGAAAATACAAAGGAGCAGCCAAAATGGGAAGACAAAGAAACAGACCCCAAATGAAAAAAAAAAACAAGATAATTCTCTAGAAGAACTAGATGAAATGGAGGTAAGCAATTTATCAGATAGTTTATAGTAATGATTAAAAGGATACTCAACACATGAAAAAACATAGAAACCACAAAAAAAGAACCAGTCAAAAATGAAGAATGCAATATCTGGAATAAATAATATACTAGAAGAAATAAACAGCAGGTTAGATAAAGCAGAGGATAGAATCAGTGTTTCAGAAGACAAGGTAGAAAAAAACACCCAGGCAGAGCAGCAAAAAGAACAAAGAATATTAAAAAGGGAGGAGAGCTTAAGAAACATTTTGGATAACATGAAGTGTAACAATATTCACATCATGGGAATAACAGAAGGAGAAGAGAGTAATGAAGGGAGCAAGAACCTATTTGAAGAAGTTATGACTGAAAACTTCCCTAATTGGGTGAAGGAAAAAGTTATACAAGTCCAGGGAGCTCAGCAAGTCCCAAACAAGTTGGGCCCAAAGAGGCCTACACCAAGATACATCATAATTAAAATGACAAGGCTTACAGACAAGGAGAGAGCACTGTTCATGACCCGTCCACCTGTCGTGGCTGATGGGTTCCATTCTAGTGCCATAGCAGTTCCAGTGACATGTGACTAAGTACCTGGCCTGTGGCTCTCAGTTTCAGATCTTGGAGACAAGCACCTGGGGGCTGTGGGTGAGGGGGAAAAAAGACAAGGAGAGAACTCTAAAAGCCTCAAGAGAAAAGGAGGTAGTTACCCACAAAAGAGCACCATTAAACTGGCATCTGATTACTCAACAGGAACATTTCAGGCCAGAAGGAAGTGGCATGAAATATTCAAGGGGATGAAAAATAAGGACCTACAACCAAGGCTACTTTACCCAGCAAGGCTATCATTTAAAATGAAAGGAGAAATAAGGAGCTTTCTACACAAGAAAAAGCTAAAGGAGTTTGTTAACACCAAACCAGTACTGCAACAAATGTTAATGGGCTTGCTTTAAGAAGAACAATAAGAAAGAGAGAAAGGAAAAAAAAAAAAAACAGAGGAAATAGTCTAACAATAAAATGGTACTAAACACATAGCTATCAATAATCACTTTAAAGCTAAATGGCTTAAGCGCTCCAACCAAAAGACATAGCTGAATGGATAAGAAAAAAAGACCCATATTATGCTGCCTCCTAGCTACCCCTCTCAGATCAAAAGATACACAAAAACTAAAAGTAAAGGGTTGGAAAACATTATTTCATGCAAATGGAAGAGAAAAAAAAGCTGGAGTAGCAGTACTTATATCCAACAAAATAGACTTTAAAACCAAGGCCATAGTAAGAGACAAAGAAGGATACTACATAAGATAAAGGGAACAATCCAACAAGAGGATATAACCCTATTAAACATTTATGTACCCAACTGAGGAGCACCTAAATTCGTAAAGCAAATCTTGGTGAACATAAAAGGAGAAATGGACAGAAATACAGTCGTATTTGGGGATTGTAACACCCCATTGACTTCAATGGATAGATCTTCCAGGCAGAAAATCAATAAGGAGACAGCAGCCTTCAACAACACACTAGATCAAAATGGGCATAATTGATATCTTCATAGCATTTCACCACAAATCAGAATAAACATACCATATTTTGCCATGTATAATATGCACTTTTGTTGCCCAAATTTTTGAGGTAAAAATAAGTATGCATATTATACATGAATGTAATGATTACATACCATGGGTATAATAATGGGTATACTAATCCAATGTAAAATGTGCACAAAAATATAGGTATGCATTATGCATTGCAAAATATGGTAGTTTTCAAGTGCACATGGGATGTTTTCTAGGATAGACCACATGTTAGGACACAAAACAAATCTCAATAAATTTAAGAAGATTGAAATCACATCAAGCATCTTCTCTGACCACAATGCTATGAAACTAGAAATCAATCACAAGAAGAATACTGAAAAACATGCAAAGACATGGAAGCTAAATGACATGTTAATAAACAATGAATGAGTCAACAATGAGATCAAGGTACAAATCAAAAGATACCTTGAAACAAATGAAAATGAAGATCCAAATGAAAACAAAAATCCAAAATCTGTGGGACACAGAGAAAACAATCCTAAAGGGGAAATTCATAGCATTACAGGACTGTCTCAAAAAACAAGATAAAGCTCATATAAACAATCTAACTTCACACTTAAAGGAACTTGAAAAAGAACAACAAACACAGCCCAAAGTGAGTAAAAGGAATGAAATAATAAAGATCAGAGCAGAAATAAATGAAATAGATTCTGGGAAAAAAAGATACAAAAAAAACCAAAAACAAATCCAAGAGCTGGTTCTTTGAAAACATAAAGAAGATTGACAAACCTTTAACTAGACTCATCAAGAAAATAAATAAATAAAGGGCCCAAATAAGTAAAATCAGAAATAAAGGAGGAGAAATAACAACTGAATAAAAATACAAAGGATTTTAAGAAAATATTATGGCATAATATTATGCCAACAAATTGAACAACCTGGATGAAATGGATAAATTCCTAGAAACACACAATCTTCCAAAACTAAATGTGGAAGAATCAGAGAGTCCAAATAGACAGAATACATGTATGAAATTGAAGCAGTAATAAAAAATAAACCTCCCAACACACAAAAGCCCTGGACCAGATGGCTTCACAGGTGAATTTTACCAAACATTCTGAGAAGAATTAACACCTCTCCTTCTCAAAGTATTTCATAAAATTCAAGAGGAGAGAAAGCTCCCAAACACATTTTACAAGGCCAGCCCTATCCTAATCCCAAAACCAGATAAAGACAGCACAAAGAAAGAAGATTACAGGCCAATATCCCTGGTGAACACAGATGCTAAAATCGTCAATAAAGTATTAGTAAAATGGATACAGCGATGCATCAGAAGATAATACACCATGATCAAGTGGGATTTATTCTTGGAATATAAGAATGGTACAACATTTGCAAATCAATAAATGTGATTCACCACATAAACAAAATGAAGGATAAAAAACATGATCATATTCTAGATGCAGAAAAAGCTTCTGATAAAATCCACACCCATTTATGACCAAAACCCTCAGCAAAGTGGGAATAGAGAAAACAGCATATTTTCTTTGCACACTTTTTTGTAACGCACACTTTTTTGCCCAATTTTTTGAAGGAAAAATAAGGATGAGTATTATACATCAGTAGTACTAATTCCATATCTATATAAATGTTTTTAATTCTTTTATTTATGCGTATGCATTAAAAGTATAACTCTATAAAGCAATAATGATATCTATATGCAAAATAATACCCTGTAATATGATCATTGGTTTTGTTCCTAAATATAAATAAATAAATAATTGAATTAAAAATTTAAAACAAGAGTTTTTTTCCTGAAAGCTTGAAGCAAAAACATGGGTGCACATTATACATGGTAAAATACAGTACCTAAACATAATAAAGGCCATATATGACAAACCCACTGTCAGCATCACACTCAATGGGCAAAAGCTACAAGCGTTCCCTTTAAGATCAGGAACAAGACAGGGATACTTGCTTTCACCTCTCAGATACGTGCAGAAAAATGAAATTAGATCACCTTCTTACACCACACACAAGAATAAATTCCAAATAGATAAAAGACTTAAATGTTAAACCTGAAACCATAGAAACCCTAGAAGAAAACATAGGCAGCAAAATCTCAGACATTGGTCATAGCAATTTTTTTATTGGATATATCTCCCCAAGTGAGGGAAACAAAAGAAAAAATAAACAAATGGGACTACATGAAACTAAAAGGATTTTGCACAACAAAGTCACTCATAAACAAAAGAAGAAGACAACCCAGAATGGGAGAATATATTCACTGATACATCTGATAAAGGGTTAATATCCAAAGTTTATAAAGTATATGCAAAGCTCAACATCAAAAAAAAAAAAAAACCCAATTAAAAAATGGGTTAAGGACCTGAACAGACACTTCTCCAGAGATGACATAGAGATGGCCAATAGACATATGAATAGATTCTGAACTTCACTAATCATCATAGAAATGAAAATTAAAACCACAATGAAATACCTTCTCACACCTGTCAAAACAGCTATCACCCATAAATCAACAGACAAGTGCTGGTGAGGATGCAGAGAAAGTGGAACCTTTTTGCACTGTTGGTATGAATGCAGACTGGTGCAGCCACCCTGGAAAGCAGTATAGAGATACCTCAAAAAATCAAAAATGGATCTGCCTTTTAACTCAGTGATCCCAATTCTGGGGAATGTATCCAAAGGAAACCAAAACACTAATTTAAAAGAATATAAGAAACCTGCCATGTTCATTGCAGCATTATTTACAATTGCCAAGATATGGAAGCAGCCTAAGTGTCCATCCATAGATGAGTGGATAAAACAGCTATGGGACATTTATTTAATGGAATTCTACTTGGTCATAAAAAAGAAGAAAGTTTTACCTTTTGCAACAATATGGATGTTGCATAATGCTAGAGAGCATTATGCCAAGTGAAATAAGCCAGTCAGAGAAAGACAAATACCATATAATTTCACTCATATGTGAAATCTAATGAACAAACTGAACTAACAAGCAAAACAGAGACAGACTCATAGAGGGATGTTGGGAACCACCCTGCCTGGTTTCAGAGGCTGTAGCCCCGCCATGGCTAAGGCTGGGTAAGCAACCTTCAGACCGTAAGCCACTAAGGAGACAAGGTTTATCTCCCTGGCAGGAGCGCCACTTCTGCTCCTTTTACTTCATCCATAACTGGCCCCCAATGCTTGATCCGTTAGCCAATGGTGGGTAAGATTCCCCAAGGGGGGAACGACCTAAGCCAGGCACGATCACGTGGAGGCCCCAGGGAAGGACTTGGGAGGCTACAGCAAAAGGGGGTGATGGACCCTCAGCTATGACATAGCCTGAGTCCTCATTCTGTCTGCAAGAAGCCTTGTAATCTCTTGGCTGCCTTACTCCCCCTGCCTGACTTAAGCCTGAGACAATGCTTTAAGCCTGAAACAGTGTTGGTGTGGGTACCACCCTGTGCTGGAAAGGGCGGGTTCCCTGGGCCATCAGGCCTAAGAAAGAATATGTAAAATTCTGTGAAACCTGCTTTGTTTAGAATGCTCTCAATTAAATAAGGGTCTAAGCAAGAAGTGAGTTTGTTCCTCAAAGTTTTATGGCTCTTTAGCTATCTGACCCTGACTCAGAATAAGCCCTCGTAGTTCTTTGTACGTTATCTATTGTTTGATCCTTACTGCCTGACAATGATTAATGAGCCTGTATTCCTGTGCAAAACGAACCCAATAAAAGCCCATTGAGGAGAAGGCTCTTGGCCCTTCTCCTTTGAGAGATCGGCTACCCTTCCTCCCCAAGCAGATCATGTCTTGGTAGACTTATTCTTATCCGTGGCAGCTGGGGGGCCCTGTGGGCAGAGCCCCCCACAGAGGGAGAACAGTTGACAACTAGTGGTGGAGGGAGGTTAGGAGGTAGAGGGACTGACCAAAAATAAAAAGGACTCATGTACATGGACAACGGTGTGGTGATTTCTGGAGGGAGGAGTGTAAAATGGGACTAATGGCAGTGGAAACAAATACAATAAAGATTAAACAAAAAAAAGAAAATGAATCTGTAGGCAGAGCATGGACCTTATTAATAACTAGGTAAAATTATTTAATGATCATTCAAGGATTGTTCCATTTTTTCTCTAATTATTTGAACAATGAACTCTTCAGAAGAATGATAACTCTCAATATACCTTCATGTTGCAGTTTTTTGAGGATAAGGAAAGTTAGTAGCATTACCAGGAAAGGTAGCCCAAAGAATTATGAATGCAAACACCTGAACTAATCTCCGCAATTTATAAGTGTCTGACGCTTTATTAAGAGCAGAGGGAGAGAGAGAAGACAATGGTAAGAAAAATTCCATTCAACTAGGAGCCACGGTTGGAATTATGAGTTGATGCTGCAATATCTGAATTTCAACATTATACATGATTTTAATAAAATTGTACATGGAACACTTCCAGAACCTCCCTACTTTTTTAAGTTAAATTTATTGGGGTGATATTGGTTAACAAAGTTCTATAGGTTTCAAGTGCACAGTTCTGTGATACATCATCTGTATGTCGCACTGTGTGTCCGCCACCCAAAGTCAAGTCTTCTTCTGCCAATATATATTTAACCTCTTGACTCCTCCCTATCCCCCCTACTCCCATTCCTGCTAGTAACCAGCATGCTGTTGTCTGTGTCTACGAGTTTTTTTTGTTTATTTTTCTTGTTATTCATTCATTGTTTTCTGTTTTATATGTACATATGAATGAAATCATATGGTTCTTAACTTTTTCTGTCCGATTTGTTCTGCTTACCATGATATTCTCAAGGTCCATCCATGTTGAGCAAATGGCAACATTTCATCATTTCTCATGGCTGAGTAGTACTCCACTGTATGTATGTACTACCTCTTCTTTACCCAGTCATCTAGCAAAGGACATTTCGGTTCCTTCCGTGTCTTGGCCACTGTGAATAACGCTGCAATGAACATAAGGATGCACAAATCTTTACGGATAAATGCTTTCAAATTTCTCTGAGTGTAGATACCCCGAGGGGGAGTTGCTGGGTCACATGGTAATTCTCTTCTTCACTTTTTGAGGAACTGCCATGCTGTTCTCTGGCGGCTGTACCAACGTACATCCCCGCCAGCGGTGAATGAGGAGAACCTCACTACGTTTAAAGGGCACTTTTACATCATGCAGTTAAGTGCCGGACTCTGCATAAATATCAAATGGCTTCTGTTTCACAATCAGGTGATTATGGTTACATTATGTATTTGCTATTATAAATGTTACTAAGCTCATTAGAAACAAATTGCTTTCTATTATCATCTGTGTTAGGTTATACCCAATACTACTTTGTGTGAATTTTGTTAGTTCTTTCCAGATTCTGGGTCTGTTCAAAACTTCATTTGC
Organism: Anoura caudifer; assembly: GCA_004027475.1. Lineage (NCBI taxonomy): Eukaryota > Metazoa > Chordata > Mammalia > Chiroptera > Phyllostomidae > Anoura > Anoura caudifer. Next base: position 28,242 of record PVKU01006351.1, read on the forward strand.
CCTATAATAACAATGTACCACTCTCTGGCACACTTTTTGCTTTGTTTCTCCTTCTTTCCAACCTGCCTTCCTTTCCGTCATCCTTGAACAACTAGTTATCGGCTTACAACACACCAAACCCTATGCTGGACGAATACAGTGCGATCCTGCCCTCATGTTGCTTATCCTAAAGCGGGATATAAACAAATACACAGGTGAATATCGCAACATGTGGCATTCGCAGTATAGAAATAAAAACTGTGTGGTTTGGGAGCGTAAGGAAGAAGGACTGAGCTCAGACGGGTAGGGACACACCGCTCGGAACATCACCACCATCAGCAACGAGGGGAACTGCTCCAAGGCCAGCAGATACAATCAAATTTTTCCCCCCACAGGACTGTTTGTAGCCAGACCCGCTTCCTCCCGCAGCCTCCAACCCATTGCTCTCTGGAGCTAGTCTCCGCTATTTAAAGCAACACTTTAAAAATGTTGCCTTTAAAAGACTAAGATCAGGAAACTCACAGCTCACAAAGCAGTCTGCTGGCACCAAAGCTCAGAAAAACAGCCCCTAAAAAGCTGAGGCTCCCCTCTTTCACCCAAGCACAAGCTGTTATAATCCCTTTCTCCCTTCTGTGCTTATATAATACAGGCCTTCTTCGATTACAAGACACTTTGAAGATCTCACCTTCTCCCATTACTTGTCTTCTACATAAAATGCCCACAGATGTGAGTCTGTTAGAACGTGTGAGAACCACAGCTGATAATTTATAACCAATACTTCCTAAGGTTTGAAATGTGTCAGGATTCCATGGCTTTGAAAGCAGGCAGGTTGCTGCAGGAGCACCCCCTACTGGCTACAAGGGGAGGTGTTGTGGAACTGGAGGTGGAAGCTGACAGGCCTGGAAATAATAATGTTCAATACTTTCTGTCTAATAACAAATGCTTATTAAGGGACATTCTGTGATCTAACAGGGCTGACATTATACATGCAAGTGGCCAAAGCAATGATCTTTTTGTTTTTACAACTAATACATTTAATAACTTGACCTCTTCTAGATCGACAGTCACAAAAGGAACTTGTGGTTTAGCTAAAATCGAGCATCATGGAGGTGTTTCGTTTTGTTTCTTCTCTAAATGTAATCAAATCAGGCTGTGTAGCAACTGGGCATGGACAGAAGGACACAAAGGAACAGCCAAGTAGACCATGGTTTTGCATGGGGAGATTCCGTAGTATGAAATCACCAATTGTCCCAGATACATGTTCAAATTCAGCGTAATCTTAACCAGAACCTAAATGGGATTCCTTAATAAATGTGACAAATTGATTCTGAGTCTTATCTCTAAAAATAATAGGCAAAATATATTTATTTGATATGTCAAATCAGAATACAACAGAAAGCTACAGTAACCAAAATATTATGGCACCAGCAAAGCTAATGCACCAGAAACAGATCCAGTGTTTGGGGGATTTGGAATTTGCTAAAGATACCTTGTAAACCAATTGGAAGAGGATTCAATGACGGATGTTAAGACAATGGGACGTAATGCCTATCTTAAAACAGACACAAGAATATACTGCAGCCATTTAACAAACACAGCCAAAGAAATCACAAAAGAAATAGAAGCAAATGTTAACGCTACAAGGAGTAAGCTTTCCTAAACAAAACATAAAGTGGGTTGTGGTTTCAAGCTCCAAGAAATATGTATACCTTACAACTTACACAATATTGAACACATGCATAGTTTACTTTCCCCCTGCTCAGTTCTAATTTCCCTATACCTAGCCTTACTTTTAACACATTTGCTATTGTTACTAATTGGGCACCTTTTTTTTTTTTTTTTTTTGAGAAAGAAAAAATGAAACCCATGGAAATGAATTTGCTTGGCTAATAAGTATGGAGCCATTCACACAGTTTCAAGAATTCGAAGGCATTAATTGTTCTTTCAAATACTTGGACTTTCTCAAACTAGTTAAAAATTCACAGATGCTAGCTAGAAGAGTACTTGGATGTACGGGGCTTAGTTTTTGAATACTATATTTTATCCCAAAAACTTCTATCCCAGTACAGAAAACTAATGTAAAAAAGGCAAAAAGAAAGAAAAGAGCAGAGACAATATAAATCTTCTTCACTTCTAGAGAGAGAACAGGTGGCAGGTGAAGAGCTTTGGCCACCAGAAAACTCACTTTAAAGCTAATGTGAATGGACACATTAATAACGCTAATCTGCGGAAGAAAACCACTTAAAACTTCACTGCTGAAACTGGGTAAGGAACCCGTTAAAGAAGCCACTGGCCACAATTTAACATTTCAGTAATCGCTCCAAAAAGGACCTTGAGCCACTTTGTGAAGGAAACAGTCTAGACAGCCACACTCCGAGAATATGCCATTGCGTGGGTGTGTAGCAGATTGAGCTTACACTCTAGTCCTGATTCACAGAGGGGAACAAGTGTGCAAATGGCCGCGGCTGAGGATGTGGGAGGTGAAGTGAGGGCTCTTGGAGAGAGCGATGTTCTTCGGAAACGTCATCAGCCCACCAGCTGATTAACAAATGTGGCAGTTTTTAATGAAGTTAGATGAGAAAGTAAATTGGATATATTCTTTCTAATGCATAGAGGGGTGGGTATCCTCCTAATTTCAACATTTTTAGGGACCATCAAATTTCCACGCAGTCTGAGTCAGTATCGGTGTCTCTCTGTGAGGCTCACATGAGGAAGTGCTGTCTACGTATGAGAATTCTGTGACCATCCCTACATTACTGTATTTTCGGAACCACCTATGTGGTTTGGTGGCACGTGCAGTATCATGACGACATTCCACTTACGTTCAGATGGGAGAGTAGAAAATGAGGCAGAAATAAATCTAGATGTTTCCAGTGGATTTGCAATACATTAGAGAAAAAGATCCTCCTGCCCCAAACAATTTTTTCCTTAACTCATTAGGAAAGAACCTTAAATTCCACCTCTCTCATGAAGAATTTTATTGCTTAATAGAAAAGAGTAATTCCTCCAAGACCTCAATTTGTTCGAATTCATTTCCCATGATTATCTATTTATTTAAGCCTTAAAGGAGCATATAATTTGCCTCTGATTAATATAAATGATTTTATAGTCAAGGTGCTTAATCTCACAATATCTCTTTTATGTTCTCATATCACAGCCTGGATTTTAAAGAAGAAAATCATGAAAGAATGCTTACATAATTTTCCCACAATCTACCTTTTTCCAACTTTCACCAAAATAGTCCTGCTGTCATGGGATTTACTAATGCAAATTTCTTTTCCCTATTAGATACAAATTCTTTTCCCCACATTAGAACAAATACAGGATTAAATAAGGCTTTTTATTCCAGTGAGATGCATGTCAGACATCTAACCTACAGAACTATAAAATAAGAAATTATTTAAACTACTATTTTTGTGATAATTTGTTACAGCAGCAATGAAAACAAATGCAAATATCATCCAGACATGAGACCCCTTAGTCACAAGGCTAACCACAGCCCCCGCCCCCAGGAGTCAGAGAAGCTGAAGAAGGACCCAGGGGGAGGTAGGGCAGTTGCAGGCCCGGCAGTTGCAGGCCCAGCCGCTGCTTTCTGTCAAGGTGAGTCGGGAGGTCAGTGTCATGTGTGTGCACTGCGACATAGCTGCTGCTGCCCGTCCTCTTCCAAATATTCCAGGAACCTCCTTCGAAGTCCATGCTATGCAAGAAAGAGGATTCTGGGAAACTTAGTGCAGCCCAGAGATGGACACACACAACGGTATTACATAGGCCTTCCTTGCCATGGATGTCACCTCTGATCTCTGATTTTCTTTCCTTCCCTTTGAGGAAATTAATGTCAAACTGGCTGATTTTAAATCTCATCTTTAAATGTTTAAATGCATTAGGGTATTTTCTTTAGAAATAGTAAGATAGCAAAGGACAAATATTTCCTGTGACTCTAGGGTACTATGCATAAATGTGAATGTGTTTTACAAACAGATTTACTTGTTTGATGACTTACAGAAGGTCAGCTTTGCCTAAACTAACATCAGGTTAGAAAAAATGAAGCCCATGGAAAGGAATTTGCTTGGCTGATAAGTATGGAGCCATTGACACAGTTTCAAGAATTCAAAGGCATTAATTGTTTCTCAAGTACTTGGACTTTCTCAAGTTAGTTCAAAATTCACAGATGCTAGCTAGAAGAGTATTTGGATGTAGGGGGCTTACTTTTTTGAATGCTGTATTTTCTCCCCAAAACTTATGTCCTTAGTTGAGATCCATGCAGTTACATAATGAGAATTTCATGAAAATTCACTGCTTCCCGAAAATCGTTACCGGTGTAAACATAGTTTACTTCAAGATGCAGGGCCTCCGTATTAATGGGAAAGTGAGTAAAGTGACAAAAGTCAGAAATTGTATTTGGGTTCTAGCCGTTTCTTTGTTCTATATGAGTTTGATGCGCTTTAAAAAAAAATCACTTCAATTCTCTGAACTTTAATTGTCTCATCTGTAAAACAGGAATGCTCTCTATAGCTACCTTCAATTTCACGAAACTCACAGCTTTCAATTACCTATGCTTTTCTGAAGTTGAAGGGAATGTAGGGGAAAGGATTGTTATTTTGAGGTGGTTCTTATCAACAGGGCTCTGAACTGCTGGATAGAAAATCAGTTTTCGTGCATGTGACAAAAACAACCACGAGAGAGAATGAATAGATAGTATGCGTCGAAACCTATCTCTTTAAAGAACTTAACTGGTGAAAAATAGTGAAATCCCTGGACATGCTAGCGTGTAGTCTCTCTATTTGGCACGATCGTAAACCTTTGAAACATGTGGATAGGAAACTGACTTTATCTTACCCCGAGAAATAATTTACCCTAAACAAATAACATAGCAGTATTAAGAGAACCACATGTATGTAGTAGATCGACAGAATGAACCCCCTGAATTTCTATTGTTTTACGATGAGCCGTAGTGACTTCAATCAGGTGTATGAGTTTTTATTCATAACAAAAAAAAAAGCAAATTTTGGCTGTAAAATATATTAAGAATTTAACCTATTTGCCATATGTGTTATCTGAAAGAGGAAAAAAAAAAAACAAAACCCCGCTCTGAGAACACTAAAACAAAGTCTGACCACATTAAAAGAGCAAGGCACAAAAGGACAAAGGGATAATGATTTTTTCCCTAAACTCCTGGCCTGAGCGTAAGTCCCCTAAAGTTCCTCTTACCAGATGGTGAACCCAGCAAGGGAAGACAGCCAACTTGATTTCAAATGTGAGAGTGATTTTTTATTTAAATGAAAGATAGAAACTGTCTCAACCTCATTATATCTAAGAGGAGAGCTCAACTGTTCAGCATGTGGATCTGGTTTGAGTAAAAGTTTGTCTTTTTTTGAAGAGAAATCATATGTAATGCCAGGCAGTGGCCTGAACCATTTGCTAATACTAATTGTTGTTGGTTGAAAGCGGAGTGGGAGATTGTTAAAATCTTCCCTGGCAGAAACCTGATCTGTGGAAATGTACTTCACAGGAACTGCGATGAGGTTTGCAGCTGGCAGGAGCGTATGACAGCGTGGCCACATGCATCTCCATCGTCACTTGGCAGCAGGATGGAGACCGTATGAGACAACCCTGGGGGTTAGCTGATGGCCCGCGGGGCGGACTTGGCATTCTCTGCTCCCCCCTCCAGCCCCGCCGCCTCTCTCCTCTGCCCATGGTTTGACAACAAAAACTGAAGCGGGTGTAGGTATCGTTCCTAAGAACGTAGATTTTCAAAAAATTATTATTTAATGATGTGGCTACTTTGAACTATGATTAATATAAGTACACTTAAGATAAAGCATGGGCAACTTCGAAAACCACCAAGTAAGGCCAGATGTATAAAGTGACTTGATATTTTAATTTGAAACACCAGCATCAAGTTGAAAGGTCTTACATGAGCCAAGTCACAGAGAATTCACACACGAGTTATGCTTACCTACAATTCCCAGCACCTAGAAATAATTGCCTAAAAGCCACTAACTAAGGTATACATCATTAAGATAAGTGGATTTCATTAGTTAAAACAGTGAATTACAAAAGTGATCTTTCACTCTTAAGTCAGTCACGGCAATTATTGAGAATCCAACTATGGTCTATCAGCTATGACGTAGATCATGCTTTTTGTGGAACATGTCACATTTTTGTTAAATTACCGTTGCATTATTTTCTGATTTAGCTTTTGGTCACTAATACCTAGAAATTTCTCTCCTCCCCCCTGCCATGAACACCATAGGGACTCTGTATGAATCCGTCATTTCGCTTACATTGGACATTACCACGGCCTCTTCCAGACAATGGAGAAGGGCACTCAAGCCACGTTCGTTAGGGAGAACCAACACGCCGTATCGCATAAATACTCTAAGCGCGCTTTCCAGAGCAAAGAATGACACACATCCCCACTCGTACATTTATTAGCATCAACTTCGTGAGTATAAAAATCTGCGTACAGTCCTTGGACACTTGTTAGAGTTAATACTCTAGCTGTTCAACCAAACATTGACCATCCATCGTCAGTTTGCCCTCAAGGAAGCAGCGTTCCCAGAGACCCTGAGTGGAACTGGAGCTCAGCCCCCACGCTTTTTCCACGACGTCTGCTCATCTAACACAGAGAAAAGGAAGCGCAGGTGCGGACCCGAGTTCCCGGAAGGTCTGGAGCAGCCCCACCTGCGAGGGAAATGTCAAGTAAAGAAAGAAGAATCGGTGTGGTTCGTTAGTCAGTCATCCCTCAGCTACAGGTCAGCAGTACCTTGACATCTTACGGAAGGTGGTCATCGGCTTATAAAATGAAATCACGTGCTGCTGCTGGCGAGGTCTCTTTAGTGCTAAACATTTGAGAGAAAATGATTGTCTTTTCAAGTTAGTGTCCGTTTTTTACAGTGTATTTTAAACAAATTGTATTGTGTAAATTTTATTTAGAAGTGTACTGTTGCTTTTAAGCAATTTTATTAAAAAGGCTCCTTAGCTGTTTTGTTTTTAAATCCTTAGCCGAATCAGGAGTAGACAGACAAACTACAGGAGAATGGAAACCAGTTTCTTTGGCTTCTAACCCCTGTCTAATCTAAAGTTTTCCTCTAGTGAGTTCCTCTAGATTTATATTCCAGTTTTTAGCCAGCTCGAAACATGACTATCAGCAAATATTTACCACGACGTTCGGTGATGCACCTTCAAACCCCTGTTCCACACTCAGTCTATCACTGCTCACCCCTCCTCTTCCTCCGGCCCCTCCGGGCTCGGTCTCCATCCTAGGGTGGGACCCGGTTGAAGGCAGGCCTATGTCGTAGCCCCCAGTACCAAGAAGAGTGTCTGGCACATGATTTAAATAAGTCGATTCACTGAAATTTGCCGTTTCCATAAGAACCGGGAATCCTACCTAATTGACGATTGCTTCTCATGCTGGGCTGGGAATCGGAATCACTTTTGGGAGCCTTCATATATGCTGGTGCCTGGGTACCACTTGCTGAGGTTCTGATTTCGTTGGTCTGGGAGGTGACCCTCGAGTGTTTTAAAGCTCCCAGACGACGCTCACAAGAAGACAAGGGTCAGAATCTCTCTAACACCACGAAGCTTCACACGCTGAGAAATGCTCTAAGGCGAGCCATCCCACATTGCAGTGTCCAGTGTCGTGCAGGTTGTTGTGATGCACAGCTCTTTATTTTCCCTCCCTCCGGTACTACTCCCTCCCCTTTTGGGATAAAAGCAAAATGACTCCTCTTTAGTTATTGGCTTCTACGCCAGTAGTTAAACCAATGCAGAGTGCAAGGTACCCAAACTTTCAACAGGATGCATTTATATTACATTTTAAGTTGGTTTTGAGCAACTTTTATTCTTAAAAAAAAAAAAATATATATATATATATATTTTAAGCCCAGGCCCAGGGGACACAGGGAACACAATCTGCATCCTTCACTTACTGCCTCTGATGTATGGAGGCCTTCAATGCCTATAATCTGAAGAATGTGTGTGTGTGCCCTAGCACGCACACACACCTGTGCCAATATAATTTAATAGAGTAAGACCACACCGAGGTGTTCTAAAAAGCTATTTTTACAAATAAATTGGCACGATTCTTGAATCAATAGATACATTCCTCTGAGCTCACCGTGCACGGCTTGTGCACCAGGGTGAATTAGCCCCTGCTCGGGGATAGGATAACCGCCAAGCTCTTTGGCATGGTTTACGGCGGCCTGTGTGTCCTGGCTGCCCCTGCCTACTCTCATCTCTGCTCCCAGCCAATCCCTCACTCTCCCCACCGCAACCTCGCCCTCGCTCTCAGTACTCCTTCCACCATGATGCCAGCATCCCAGGGGCATCCCTGGTCCCTCCCTCTGTGCTGCTTTGGCCTGTTCATGCTCCTTGTCTTTGTCACTAGACTGTCAGCTCCCTGTGGGGTGGTCGCATGTCTGAGGGAGCGTGATAAGTCTAACACCTGGAAGCCCTCTGACCTGCTGAAGTGTTTAGACTCCAACATCCATGCTCTTTATAAGACCTTTCATAAGGCCAGTCAGAGGTTTGACTGTAGATAACTGTGCTAATCAACCGCAGCTCTGGGTGTGGCTTGAATATCCAGACATTGAGTCAGCACGTTACATAATTCAAAGAAAGAAAAGAACAACATGGAAAGTGACTCTTCGTGTCTTCAGACAGCACCCTTCTATTAAGATAGCTGCGGTTAATTTATATTATTAAATTTGGCCCTGATTTAAACATGTTCTCAGTGTAGGAACTTTAAAGAGTCATTATCTTTATGCTTTAATCTATGTGTAAAGCTATTTAATATTCATCTCTTTCCTGCCTCTCATTTCTTCCAGAGAAGGCAAACTAACGTACATGTTGACGTTTACCCATGAGGTACGCAGGCCATCCCCTTATTGTGAATTCTCTGGTATTCATTCAGCTTGACTTACTTATCGTGAATTGCAGTCAGGTGTTCCTCTACTTATCACTCACTGGAAAACAGTTTGTACCAACCGGTAGCTGCCTCGCACTCTTACTGGGATCCGTGGCAGAGACTGCCAGCCACCGCCAGAGTTGCTTTCTTTTCTTCCTGGGCTAGGGACGAGTCTGCACGTCCCAATCTTTTTGCAGCCAGCGTTATACGTGAATGCTGCGTCGCAGGCTGTGCGCTGGAAGTTTTTACGGGCCTAGCCAGGAACCGCAGTTTTCCTCCCCTCTGCCGCCAGCTCGACAGGCGAGGACGGACAGAACCTTAGGATGGAAAGAACCTGCCTCAGAGAAACACCAGCCCGGGGAGAGCTGCGGGCAGGGCTGCACGTGAGCCTGAGCGAGCACCGACCTTCGCCCCGTTACGTGCCTGAGGTTTGGGGCGCACCAGTCACGGTGATAATGCGCAGCCCGGTCCTGCGCCCCCGCTGCTGGAGCTCCACCATATCGATGCAGAAACTTTCGCCACCGCTGCCACTGGTGTCTGGGAGAGTCAGCGCTCGGGAGCGCTCGCTGTTCCCCAGCCAGGAACCTACCCACCAGGGAAGCACCCCCAGCGGTGCCTCGCCCCGGTTCCTAGGCCCGTGGCCTGCCCCAGGAGCTGAGCTGAAGGCGGCAGGAGTTTCTCATTACCCGTCCCATTTCGGAGTGTGGTGGCGGTGGGTGGGCGGGGGACAGCCTAAGAACACTTCTGAGCACACGCCGTGTATCAGGTACCGTGCCGTGTGTTCCTTCATATACTATCTCATCTTAAACATCACACACCCCCACGAAGTAGGCGCCCGTATCTCCGCCCCGCGTACGTGGACTCCAAACACACGCCAGGTTACCAGCCGTTGGGGGCAGCATCTGCATGCAGACCGACTCTTCGGACTACAGACCCACGGCGGTGCCTGCTCCACAGCGGCCTCCCGCCCTGACGCACACCCATCCCTCCTCCCTGTCTCCGGGGCTCCCTGGGGCCAGTGCCGCTGGGAAGGGCAGCGTGGGAGCCTCTGTGTGCAGGCCAAGTCGTTTCACGCAGAGCAGAGTGGGTGGAGGATGTGTTACTGGCCTCCTCGTTTAAAACTTGGAACACAATTTTCCATGGAAAGAAGCTATGCAGAGGCGTTCCATTTTGTAAGTGCATGCGAGGCAAAAGCACTTTGCAAACCATCAAGAAGTATATAATATGCCTATAAGGAATCACTACTCCACAGTCCATTAGCGCTATAATTCCAACACTTTGTGGATTAAATAGCCTTTCGTGAAGTAGTTGGAGATTTTAACCACTGACTGTTACATTGTCTCTAAGGAAAAATACATCGCAATAGCCAAACAACCGATTCACAACAGACGTTTGGAACCTGACCCACTGACAAACTGCGAACTGCCTGGATTAACTTGAAGAGGACACATCATCACCATCTTCATCAAGTATTATTTATTAAGAACAGTGCAAGGGGTGAAGGCTTCAGGGTACGGGGAAAAAAGAAAGGAAGTGTTTATCTAATTCTAATGGCTACAATTTCACATCCCTGGTTGTGAATGAACTCACACTGTTCCAAAACAACCTCTTATCTTTCTCTTTGTTTCCTTCCCCTCATTTTGTATTTACAGTCTTTCATTTCTTTTTATTTTTCTCTTGCTATATCCACTTTTTGTCTGCCTTCTGCATGTATTCAACATTTACTCCTGCACTAAACACTCTTTCCAAGGGCTGACTGTATTCTCAGACTCTGCGATAGAGTCTAGAAATATCCAAATGAGTAAAACGCAAAATACGGTTCTCAGCAAACTCCCCAAGAGCAGGGGAGCTGAGCCCGTAGAGGAGTAACATTCCGTCTAGTGAGAGATGGCTACCAAGAGGCAAGGAGCAGACAGAGTGTTATCTAGGCAGAAGTTGAAGGAGCCGTGCCAGGCAGGCCTGCCGGCTCACCGCACACCACACGCCCTTTGCCTCCACGGCTGGAACCTTCATTCTCTTCTGAACTGCTCGGCGGTGGTCAGACGGTCTCCCAGCCTCCGCCTCTCCCCACTGGAAACCAATGAACGTGCGGCCGCCAGATGAATGTTCCTTTGGGACAAGTCCAGTGACATAGTGCCACCCTGCTCATGTCACTGACACTCTTGGCTCTCAGAGCTCCCTCCCTCCTCACGCTGCATGTGGAAGCCCTCCATGGCTGTCTCTGCGGCCCACCTCTTTGCAGAGCTCTCTCATTAGTCGAACTGAAAGGCGTGTTGTTCCCCAAATACGTTGCTTTTCTTTGCTGCTCCATCTTGTGGTGCAGCGCTCTCCACATCACCAGCACGGCATTCTGCGTATCCATCGACGCTCAAAGGCAGAGCATTCCCTAATTTTCTCAGACGTGGATCCTTTATTGCTTGTTTGAAGGAAGGAACCAGTGTTCGCTGAGCATCTTTTACATATCAAGCACAGTGCTGGGGTCGTTCTCAGGGACTATCCGATTTCGCATTCACAACATCCCTAGGAAGTAACACCAGTGTTTCCACTTGTCAGGCAAGAAAACAAAGGTTCTGGGAGGTTAAAGTGGTACGCTCTGAGTAAGGAAGTAGCTGACCCAGAATCTGAACCCACATCGTCTGGATTCCACAGCTCACGTTGGGGCTTTCCATCAAGCCTCGTTCGCTCCTTCATTATTTCTTAGAGCGACGGACCTAAAAAGTGGTATGTGTACTCATCGATGTCTCTCCAATACGGTGGGTACTTTCAGGTCTCACACATCTTTGCACACCAGTGTGCCTACCTCTGTGCGTGGAAGAGGAGCAATGTAATTTGACCTCCATCTGAAAGTACCGCATTGGCAGGACATCGAGGCGGATCAGATCAACAAGCCCCGTCTTGCTGCCGTACTTAACTCATCAGTAAGCAACCAGGGAATCGTAGGAACACAGACACATTAGTACAAAGAATCAGATACGGGAATCTCATGGGTGTACTTCCCTGAGAGGGTTCTGAACAGAAAACTAGAGAAATTGGCCCTGGGTGTTTTGCATCTGGCAAAGTTTGGGAAAGAAAGGATAATGAGTGTCAGCAAATACTGAAAATGCTTTGTTTACTTCCTCACATATTTAAAGGGAGCCATTTGCCAAATTTGCAGACTCAAGTACAAGACTGGGACACAAACAAGTGTTTCTTCTCAGCCAATAATAGCTTCTAATACCATCTGGAAACCTACACCAGTTAAGAAAGAAACAAATGTGCTTTTTTTTTTTTTTCCTGTCCTTCTAAGACCTCAAAGCTTGTAAATCCGGGGTATGTTGGGTAGGAAAGAAAGTTCCAGAAATGGGGGCCCTTCATGAAATTCAAGCCCCCTGGCAGCCAAGATTTCAGATCATAGAGGCGGTCAGAGATCATGTTTGTTCTGATCTCAGTGGCTCAGGAACAAAACAGAGATTGCTTCTATCTCTGCTCACGCTGAAAGAGCTTCATTGTAACCCAATTTAGACTTCGGTCCAGCCTTGTAAATTACCACAGTATTTTTATTGATACCACGAAAACGTACCCTCGTTTCTCTATTGTCACAAAAGCATGTTGTTGAAACACTAAAAACATCTTGGCACACTTTAAAAGTGCTTTTGAGGGAAGAGACACGAAATTAATGGTGCATTTCAGTCAACACATTTCTCGCGGGGCTTTCTTTCCCCTTCCTCAAAGCCACAGAGTGAAACAAAGTGGCCCGAGCAGGAACTCCGAACGTGTCCCCGATGGCAGTGACATCTGGGTCACCGGGAATGCAGGCCCGCGTCACATCCCCTCTCGCCCCCTGATGTACACATGAGCAGCGTTAAGCTGGTCTTCTCATCAGATTTCACTTCGCAGTGAAGTTTTAATTCCCCACCCTCGTAACGTCATCTCTGTGAGGCACTTTTACAGTTCACCTCCCATCTTCTTGCTTCCCAAATCTTTCCCCAGGCAGGCCGGCCCCAACCTACTCCTTTTCATGCCCCCCGATCTCGGAAAGCGTCAGACTGAATGGGGACTGCTCACCGCTCCATCAGCATCATTTTCTGAGCCCTGCATTATCCTCACCACACACCAGTTTCCAGCCATCAGGCACATAATCTGAGTTGCACGTTAGCCCGGAAATGGGCCTTTTCCCCCCGGCTTCGGTTATCTTATCCACAACGTGAGCAACCATTACCTCATCCATCTCAGCGCCCGTTCCAGAGATTAACCCCAAGACTGTCACGATAAATGTACAATTTAAAAAATAGTCAGTTTCCTCAGACTTTATTTTGTCAGTCTTGTTTTAAATTTCATCCCCTGTTATGGCGTGGCTACTAGAACTTGCCATCTTTTATACTGTTTCATTTCCAAATGCCGGGGCCAAATATGATGTCATGTGTTCCAGTTGCACAGGACTTATCTATGGAAAAAGTACACCCGGCGCTTTTCTTATGTTTTTATTTGCCATGATAACACGCAGAGTGCAAACCAGAAAACATAGTTTTAAGGGAAACCAATAGGACAAGCTTCAGCTTTTAACCATAGAAAGGGTTCCTTAAAACTTTCAGGGGAAAGGCTTTATTCTTTAGATAGATTCGGCATTGACTGGCAGAGCTTTTACGCAAAAGCGTTCAGTACCAACCAAATCACCCCATTTATGGGTCCAGCAGCAATTTTGCCGTAAATACCAGACTGGTGTTATGGAAGATTGTGTTCATGCCCAATGGAAGTTAATGCTTTGTCTTTTTTTTTTTTTTTTTAAGGAAAATAGACAGCACTAAATTTCTCCCATTTTCCCATCAGCACCAGCAGCGCCACCTGTAAAGGGCACGATCGGGAAAACGATCGGGAAACGGAAGACCAGGGCAGGACCCCGCAGCGAGACACGGAGCGACTCTCTCTCACTTGTCCTCGTGTATCGGAAATGATCGTTCGATCTCAAAGTGTCCCAGGGAGATCGAACAAATAATTCATGCAAAAGCACTCTACAAATACACGGTATCACCTCTGTCCGTTTTTAGTCCCCGCTCTTGCATTACAACACTATTAGGGTTGGCGCTCTGTACTCCGGTGGCAGTTGTGAGCCCTTCTGCCCCAGCCTTGGCCACTCTGAGCTGTAATTGCATCTGATTGTTCGTGCCCCTCGGTAGCCTGCGGCCTCCTTCCATTCACCTCCCTAGCTCCAGCGTCTGGGGCAGTCCCGGCACACGTCTGTCGAATCCTTACTGCGTGAATGCTTCCATAGGGCCCCCATTTCTCACTAATTCATTTCTCATTTTTCTTTTTTGCATTAAGAATGGAAACTCTTGTCCTTGCCTCATTTCGCTGAATAATGTTAATCTTTTGGCACATTTTTTTATTGTGACGTTCAAATTGAATAAAGTTAATTTTTGTTCTGTTTTCTAAACCTTCCTCTACGGTTACTTTTCTTTGGCCAAGACGAATCAGCACCGTAACTGAGGCCACTGCAAGCAAGACACTTCTTTGAAGACTTAGGAATTACTCTTTTTAAATTCATGGATATTTCGAATGGAAATCCATAATGTAAATGAATTCATTTTACCAAAAATAATATTTTTCTCCTAAATAGTTGAGTAAAAATGGTGCTCCAGAAAAGCGGGTCCGTGCGTTCAGAGACCCAATCATTCTCAACGTTGGCTGCACAGAAGCACAAGAACAACCTCTATTAAAAGTATTAAGGAGAAAATCTGACCTCACAAGGGAAGGTAATTTAAGTGTATATTCTGAACATACCGTTACCACCAAATTAACTCAAATATCCAGAGAAAGTAAGAAAACTGATTTTTTTTTTAAAAAAAATCACCCAGGTAGGTGTTTGTTATAATAGAATATATAATCTCACTCTTGCATTCTTATTTATTGGTATTAAGCCTCATGAAAGTAACTTTCCAAAATGCTTCTCTGGAGAGCCAGTGTGGAGAATTTCTGAGATATAGTCGGAATCAAAAAGCACAAGAGGCAGTGTAACTTAAGAACCTAAGAATAAGGGACAAATATCTTTTAGGAGTTCAACTCCAAAACAGGAATCTAAAATTGTGAGTGTAGATCGGTTCTCAGGTTTCTCACTAATAAAATAAGGATAACAAATAAGGGTTCGGAGCAGATTAAACAAAGCAATAAACATGAATGTACTCTGTAACCTGCAAAACTGTGTTAGGTGTTGTTTGTTCAATGAATTTTAAATATTTATTGGGTGTTACTACAAGTCAGGCACGGCTCTCGGCATCACGCAGTAAATGAACGGAGCCATGCCCTCACTCTGGTGGAGCGAGGCAAATACAAATACATAGCTCATTGTCGTGCAATCATAAAAGCGCTGTGTAGAAAAATGGAGTGAGTGGAAGGGAATGTGAAGCCATGAATTGGGAAGGCGGAGTAGTGAGACCATTTGGTCAGAGACCTGGAAGGAGTGAGAGAGGGCGCCAAGCAGGTAAGTGGGTAGATGAAAGGGGGAGGGAAAGACAAGTGCAAATGCCCTGGGGCAGCGGGGGTGAGGGTGTCTGCATGCGTGTTAACTAAGGGTCTTTCTAGAACCGGACCAAAGCAAACTTCACCTACGTTGGAGGGAACAAATTACATCATCTTGAGAGCAGGAAAGGGACTGAGAGGTTGGGAAGGAGACTCGGGGTCTGAGGGTGACCGATGGCACCGTGCACTGATTGCGGGGATGCAGCCATAGCTGGAGAAGAGATGCACACGGGGCGCATGATAAGGTTGGACTTGAACGTCTCTTCCCCTTTCCACGTCAATGTTGCCCCTGTGCCAGAGGCCAGTGGGTGCTGGTCCCAGGAGGTAAAACTTGAAAACCCAGGAGAGCGGCGGCAATGGTCACACGCAGAAGAGGAGGAGGAAAGGGCGAGCACAGAAGGAAGGAGGTGCCCACTGACTGTCACAGAGAAAAGAGTGTTCTTGGCTCAGAGCTGCAGGGTTGCTGCTCCTGGGTGGAGAGGGGAGCATCTTACAAACGAATCTTCCATTCTTCTTGGTGTATTTGTTATCTGTATTCTGAAGAAGGCAAGCAGCATCTTTGTATTCCAACATGGAAAATCACTCACAGAATTTTATTTCATTTTGTGACTTTCAGTAGCTGTGAATAATGTGTGAATCATTCGAAATATTTTTCTAGAAATGCTACTGAATATGTTTTATTTAAGGAACGGCTGAAGGATCGTATGCATGTGACGTACTTTTTATTCATTACTCACAGAATTTTATGGTAACCTTTAGTAATCAAAATGAAGTGGACATCTTCATATTAATACGTATCACCTCCTTGCATGCAAGAAGAACATTATCCATGAGGAATCTTTTCTCAAAAGGAAGTTGCCTGTATGTATATTTTTATTATTGTTTTCATCATCTCTGATTCTGCATGAGAGACATATTGCTGATGGAATTCTCATGTATCTATGACCCTTTTATGGGTCATAAGCCCTTTATAGACTCCGATGAATGCAGTGGTCCCTTTCTCCCACAGTTGACAAACACAAAATTGCACATCCAGCTGCAGAGGATTATGGACCTCCTGGAGTCTGTGCCCTTCAGACCCAAGGTTCCGAACCTCTGCTCTAAAAGATTTCAGAATCTGACCATGGCGGACCCATGGTCTCTTACCATAGCGCAATCAGAGTCGTATGACCTAAGTTATTTGCATTTGCTGCATTCAATTTGTAGATGAAATTACATTCATCTCTGCCCTGTTGAAGAGTTTAGGCTGGGCACTCACTACATGCGCTGAAAAGACAGCTGGGAACATAAAACTCGCAGCGCTCAATGGAAATGGGAAGGGGCCGTGTTGACAAAGCGCACGTTTGCGGCACGAACAGTGTGACGAGGCGTGCTGGCGTGTCTTTCACTGTGCACCTTGTAATCCTCGAAATGGAGAGGAGGCACCATGCTCTAAAAACAGTGCATCTGTATGGGCAGTTACTGAAAGTGTATTTCTGTGTGATTTGAACAGGCAAGACCCAGAATACGCTCCTTTTCTCTGTAACCCACGGGCCACAGCGTTGGGGTGATGGATGCTTCCTGCACCGGTCCCTCCGGCTGCCTCTCGTCTTCTCAGTCGCTAGGTCTGGACAGATACAGTGAGAACTAATGAAAAGAAGATTCCTGAGAGTGCGGGTTTTCACTTCCTGCCCAGCACTCTCTTCTCATATACCCTTGTGACCCTCTGAAAATAGGAACCATGAAAATATTTTCTGGCGTGGAGGTTAATCTATAGTTCACTCTCTGCAGCGCGCTCCACCGAGGGCCAGCTGGGACACTAAAATGATAGTTTCTAACTACAAAGCACCCTTGTAGCCCCAGGCAGGGGAAGGCATCACAAATATGCGGGCTATGTCGCCGTCCCAGCGGGATTTCCTCTAAGAGCCCGTCTGAAGGCGCATGTCCACTCTGGGAAGCAAACCACTCCGAAATTCCCAACCCGCTCTGAGCGCTGACCCTGCAGCACCGGTAAGAAGGCCAATTGGAACCATGTGTACGGGCCACAGCTCTGGGCAGGCTTCGGCGCCCATGCCACACTGCCTGGAGTGGTATGCCAGAGCCATCCCCGCTACAACGTGGTAGAACAAGCTCCCCTAAAGCATGGACTCAGTCTTCTAGAAAACGTGTTCCCTTGCGGCAGAGAAATAGAAGCTTGGGCATCACTCAGTCCCGGGTTGAATTCTTTATTTCTTTAAGTATATTTTATTGATTATGCTATTACAGTTGTCCCAATTTTTTGTCCCCTTTGTCCCCCACTGCCCTGCACCCCCTCACCCTCCAGCATGCCCTGCCCCCTTAGTTCATGTCCATGGATAATACATGTAACTTCTTTGGCCTCTCCATTTCCTATACTATTCTTAATGCCCCTCCTGTCTATTTTGTACCTACCATTTGTGCTTCTTATTCCCTGTACCTTTCCCCCATTCTCCCCCTCCCCACTGATAACCCTCCATGTGATCTCCATTTCCGTGATTCTGTTCACGTTCCAGTTGTTTGCTTAATTTGTTTTTGTTTTTGTTTTTTTAGGTTCAGTTGTTGATAGTTGTGAGTGTGTTGTCATTTCACCTATCATAGTTTTGATTTTTTTCTTAGGTGAGTCCCTTTAACATTTCATATAATAAGGGCTTGGTGACAGTGAACTCCTTTAACTTGACCTTATCTGGGAAGTACTTTAACTGCCCTTCCATTCTAAATGGTAGTTTTGCTGGATAGAGTAATCTTGGATGTAGGTCCTTGCCTTTCATGACTTTGAGTACTTCTTTCCAGCCCCTTCTTGCCTGTGAGGTTTCTTTTGAGAACTCAGCTGATAGTGTTATGGGCACTTCTTTGCAGGTAACTCTCTCCCTTCCTCTTGCTGCTTTTAAGATTCTCTCCTTATCCCTAATCTCTGGCAACTTAATTATGATGTGTTTTGGTGTGTTTCTTCTTGGGTCCGCTTTCTCTGGGACTCTCTGAACTTCCTGGACTTTCTCAAAGTCTATTTCCTTCACCAGATTGGGGAAGTTTTCCTTCATTATGTTTTCAAATAAGTTTTCAATTTCTTGCTCTTCCTCTTCTCTGTCTGGCACCCCTATGATTCAGCTATTGGAATGGTAAAGTTGCCCCAGGGGTTCCTCAGCCTCTCCTCAATTTTTTAAAATTCCTGTTTCTTCATTCTGTTCTGGTCGAATGTTTATTTCTCCCTCCTGCTCCAATTCGTTGATTTGGGCCCCACTTTCCTCCCAGCCACTGTTGGTTCCCTGTATATTTTCCTTTATTTCACTCTGTATAGCCTTCATTTCTTCCTTCATTTCGCAACCAAACTCAATCATTTCTGTGAGCATCCTGATTACCAGTGTTTTGAACACCACGTCTGATAGGTTGGCTATCTTCTCGTCGCTTAGTTCTTTTTCTGGAGTTTTGATCTGTTCTTTCATTTGGGCCATGTTTCTTTGTCTCAGTGCACCTGTTATGTTGAGAAAGGCGGAGCCTTAGGTATTCGCCAGGGTGGGGCAACCCTCTTTGCTGCGTCTTGGCTCTGTATTTGGGGGAGGGGTCAGAGAAGGTACAATGTCACATGCTCAGCTCTCACTGCACTTTCAGTCGCTTCCCCTGCTTCCCACAAGCAGATTGGGCCCTTTCAAGTGCTGATTCCCAGGTGGGTGGGTTTGTGTATGTTCCAGGACCCTGTGGGTCTCTCAATGGACTCTTCTGTGAGGCTGGGAGTTCTTCCCACTGCCACGACCCCCACAGCTTTTTACAGGCAGAGGTTTGGAGGCCTTCTTTTCCCATGCTGGAACCCTGGTTTCATGGTCTGTCTCCTCCTCTTTAAGTTGTTCCTTTGGGTTTATCCATGTGAATGTGGGACAGCCAGGTCAGCCAGCCACTGCCTTGCCACAAGTCCTCCCCACCCGGCTGCCCATCTCCGCCCCTCCTACCAGTCTGCTTGAATGTTTCTTTAACGTCTTGGTTGTTGGATTTCCACGCAGTTTGATTTTCTGGCAGTTCCGGTTGATTTTTGTTTTTAGATTGGCTGTTATCCTTCTTTTGGTTGTGTGAGGAAGTGAAGCATTTCTACCTATACCTCCATCCTGGGAAGAACTGTCCTGAATTCTGGCTCTACCACTTTCTGACTGTATGATTTGGGACAAGTAACTTAATGTCTGAGCTTCCCATATCCTCCTGTATATGTAAAAGGGATGATTGTGCCTATTTCCAGGTTATTACAAATATTGACTAAGAGAATAGAGTAGTATAGAGAGGCAAGCTAGCAAAATGGTTAAGAGATGTGTCAGCTTCAGTTTTCTCATTAGCAAAGTGCAAATAACAAAATATCTAATAAGGTTCCTGGTAAGTATTCATGAGTTAATATACATAGAGGGCTTCAGCTATAGTTTGACACATGTTAAATACTCAATAAATGTTCATATTATTGGATAATACATATACTTTAGCAGAATGCTATGGTAAAGTAGAAGCTCAAAGTGGCATAATTATTATCCTCTTACTTTCTCTCTAAACGTGGTATGAAGGGAAACTGTAATGTTTATTTCTGTTGTCCTACAGACAGATCCAGTATGTTTTTTTGTCCCCAAAACCAACTCTTTTAAAACACCTTAAACTTTTTATACCATACCCAGCATGTCTCTACTGAACTCAGTCTGTGTCAACACCTCACAGTTTCTGAGACTCTAAAGCATAGGCTGAATTCGACAGATTCAACAAAAACTAAAGAAAAACGCACAAAGAAATAATGTTGGTCCAGGATCAAAGATGTGTGGCAGAAAAATTTGTTAATCTCTACCAAAAAATACTCTGGTACTTCGTGAAAAATCTCAAGAAGGAAAAAAAAAAGTTTTCAAAAAAATCTTTTTCTAGTGGCCAAATGAAAGATTTGTATAACATTGTACTCAAAACAGCAATTTTCATTCTGTAGCCAGGATTCTTTAAAGAGGAGAAAGCCCAATTGTACGCACCGCCACGAAAATGATTCCAGGTGCAACGAGCGCTCAAGATTTATATAACTCAGCTCTTAATTTATTTCCTTTAATCCACACGATATTTCTCAGCTTCTCAATTGTCAGCCACATGTTCCTCAATACAGACCAAGGTGGCACCAAACTTCCAAGTTAGATGCTGTCTGTTTTCCTTTGTGCCCAATAGAAAAAGCAGTTAACGTTTTTAATAATCATTTCTTGTGAAATTTCCAGGGGAAAAAGTTTGTGTTTAAGGCCAAAGCTTGGCCTAATGCATAGAACTGATGTGTGCACAGTTACTACAAAGCTGGATCTCAAACTTGGATGTTAACCTCACGCCCTGTGTTTTAGATCCCAGCAAGGAGCAGCACTGGGCTTGGTAAGCAGTCATCTCATGAGTGTCTCCTTGCAGGGAGCATGGATAGAGGGCAGCTATTCAAAATCAAAATCAATTGCAATCTCAATATAGAAACGTTCTCTGAAAAAATTACAAAAATATCTATATATAAATATATTTTATATAATAAAAATATAAAATATTTCTTATAGTATAAGTTTTCCTCATTTCCAAATGAGGAAAAATAGTATAAATCCATGCAGATAACCACGAGGACAAGAAGACCTATAATATAACAAGTTCTAGTGAACAAACGTTCACCCTCAATTACTAAAAATCAATCTTTTGGCAGATAGAAATAAGCTCTTATCTATCAGAAGTTCTATTTTTAGACCTGCCTGCTTGCACTTTGCATGCAAGAACAATTTCTTGCAGCCAATTCAGATGATTATGCACGCAGAAAAATTGTTATTGCAATTGTTTGAATTATATCTATAAATAGAAACTGTAAAATTAAAAGCTCAATCAGATTGGCAGCATTAATGTTTTCCTCTAAGAGGTCTGAGTAAGAGTGCATTATACTGAAAGGGAAATCTGTGAAAATTTTAGATGAAAAGCAATGACATAAACCCCCCATTTTTAAAATTCGACGTTAACTTATAACATCTTCTCTTCGAATAGCGGAATCTCTTCTGCACCATCAGTCACCTTTAAAAATATCGGAAGAAGGCATCTTGTTGCCTTTGTACATCTTGGAGCCTCCAGAAATACAAGCCGCAGTCATTCCTTACTGCACAACTTGTGATGATCACTTATTTTTGAGGATGAAACATCGATCTGAGCAACTTTTCACACGCTGTGTATGTGGTGTCCATGTCAACATCAGGCAGAACAAACATGGCTCATGAGCAGAGGTTAAACGGCAGATAAATCATTTCACGAACCACGTCCGTAAAACTTTCTACTCTTCATGTATTAGAGCCTTGGTGCTGTCTCTGTCTTTGCTGCAGCCTGCATTCTTTTCTTTTTTCTTTTTAATATGATTCCCAGCATTTTGATGTCATGTGTTTTGCCTTATTCAAGCATTTGGAGTACAGGTGTGCCACTGTGTTTCTGATGGAGTGTTGCTATTCCAGAAGGCTCCGTCCAAAACACAACTCCACACATGTAACCCAACCCGAAGATGAGTCAGCCATTGTGCGTTTGCTCCCTTGCTTAAGAGAACTCCTCACACGGCTCGACAGAATGCAGAATTAGTAACACACACGACCGTTAAGGAACGATCCTAAACTTTAGAACTCTATCTCCCTCTATGAATTGTCAAGGGAAAAGAAAGAGGGTTGTTTTTAAATTCTGTGTGCATCCGACCCAAACAGCAGTCTGTGTTTTTAGATTGCGCAAGGCTTTCCTTAGGGAATACACCCCATGTGCTTGCTGCGTGCCACCTCAAAATTGGCAACATGCCACGATACTCATTAAATTGTTTTCCTAATTGGAATAAGAAGCTTGAGAGAATTTCTTGCCATGGAAATAGTCCCTAAAGTGCTGGTTAAGATTCCGTCGATCCTGACAAGCACATAACCAAATTCTTCTTATTATTTTTTTTGAAAAAGTTTCACCTTCTTATCACATTAAGGAAATGACTGCTCTCAAAAAGCTTGCAACAACAAAGAGGCCCAATCTGGGTATTATTTTCAAGACACACTTTGGAGAGAAACTTTGAGTGATCTGCTGGAGACTTGTCCCTGCCAGTGTTTGTTTCTTGTACTCGACGCAGTTCAGAGGTGATTAGTGGAAAAGATGGCGAAAGAAAGGGAATCAGCGAGAGGACAGGTGTCGTATTCTTTGTGCTCTCATTCAGAGCCTGCACGGCCAATGCTGCGGTGGCAAGTTTGGTACCACGCGGGCGGCTGCTCTCTTCAAGTGCTCAGCTGCTGGGCTCCCAGGGCCCGGACGGAGTGTCTCCTGCACTGCAGAACTCGCAGATGATGAGGCTCTGACCCTTTAAACAAAAAGCCTGAGCCCTGCATGGTGGTTTTAAAAAGTGCTGTCTGAAGATGCAAGGACTTTGTGAAGAGTATTCCCAGATCACTCTGCTACGTGGGGTCAGTTCACTCCACTGTTTTTGTTGTTCGAAACCACCTTCCAGCCTCTATTCCTTCGCAGAAGTATAGCCACAGACTAATGGAAGTTTAAAGCCGGGGGAGACTTATAAACCATCTAGCCCAAGCTTCTTAGAGGATCAAAAGGGCAACATATGTGAAAACACCTTGTAAACTGAAAAATTCTCCCTAAGCGTCAGGTATTTTATTGCGAAGATTGGGAAACCAGTGACCGGAAAGTTATGATTCAGCTACTATACCTGAGGCTGGTAGATAACTGTACAACCCATTCTAGCATTTTCATACAAAGTTTTCAGGGCAAAGTATGAAATTAGATCCTGAATTCCATGACTTCTGTTTTGGATGTATATTTTCAACGAGGAGTTCAGAACTTTTTAGTACAAGTAGTCTATCTTGTGAGCAACACATGAAACATCGAACAAAGAAGTTGTCAAAAGAAGCCAAGACACTTCTGTTTAGGTGATCACAGTCTGACCTAATGGAAGTGCAAGTGGGGAGCCAATATTATATATTTCGGAAGACAGATACACTTCATCGAGTTGTTTTCTTTGGATAGAAACGAGCGCATGATATAAAAAGTTGTGAGACATTTTAATACTGCAAGTTTCCCCATGCCTTTGTCTAGGAGTATTTGGGATCCAAAGAGCAGAAAGGTGTAGGAGCCTGCCCACCTTGGTTATCAGATTTCCAAGTCTGACTCCGAGGAACCCTGAATGACCAGAGCCATAGGGATACTGAGAAGCACGTTCCAGGTCCCTTTCCCAATGGCATTGCACAAGTAGGTACAGGAAAGAGCAGACCTGCCGAACGGGCTCAGACCAAAGAGACCAATGGGTGATCTCTGACCAAGCGCTCAATGTTTCTGTGCTAGGGAAGTCAGGAGTACTCCTAGCTCTACACTATCATTGGTGTTCTCAGATTTGCAGGAGTGGAGGTGAATAATTGTTCATTTGCTTGTAGATTCTCCATAGCATCTACAGTTGTCATGGAACTGGGACTATATCGAAAAACCTAGGTGTCTACAGGGAATAATAACTCAGAAGCCTGGCTGACAGTGGAATCTGGTAGAGTCATGGTCCCTTCTGGAACCCTGCTGACCCACCATCCTGTGAGCTCATTTTCGCATATGCCCCGACTGCCTCCCAGCCTCTGTACAGACTGGGGGGTTCCCTGGCCCAAGCATGCTCCAGTTCTTCCATTAAAACCCTCTCCCACATCTGCTGTGGTGCCTCTCGGCTGCTCATATGAGCTAAAGAACCAGGGTATTGATACATGAAGATAGAAGTTGAGAAACTCAGAGAGAAAAAAGGAAGGAAGTATAGCAGGGTCGACCTTATTCATACCTAAGAAATAACTTAAATGCCTTACTATAATTTGGCATTTTTTAGCTTCTCCACAGTTTGAACCATGGACATCAGCAGGGTAGGAGAAAATGGGTGCAAACTTGCAGGAGTTTTCAAGTTATCAAATGAATGTGACATGTAAGACAATCGCCCCATTTTCAACATCAAGACTGAAACGCAGGGAACTTCAACGACTTCCGGAGCCCCGAAGATGCCAGATGTCCACTCTGTTGTATTTCACTCCCCGGCCCTCTCTTGTTTGTTTTCTTTTACAAAGTGGGGATGCCGGGGATGGCATGAACAGCGTTGCTCATTCAGTAGGTCTGTCAGAGCTACCGATGACAATGTCAGCACCCCAGCCGCCCGCGCCTCCCTGTTGGACCCTGCCTCCTTTCGTCGGCCACAGCCAGGAATTCCGTGGCAGAGGGTGGTGGGGGTGGGGGTGGAGAATTCCCATCTGCCCTTATTTTCATGATTCTCTCCCATTTTAATAACTGAGGGGAAAGGCTTCATTAAATTGTCTCAATATCATATTGGGAACTTTAAAATAAATTTCTACTTTTATAACCTAAACTGGATCCCAGTTTAGCTTCTCAGCTAATAAGAGGGAAAAAAACTTGTTAATATAGAGCACAAACGTTACTAGAGAGCAAATATCTTCCTCAGTGTGGTGCTTAGGATAAACATACATTCACACACTGTTTATTATACTTCAAAAAAAAATTTTTAAAGTTTAGCGTGGGGAAAATTTTTCTAGCTGTATTTAGAGAGTGACCTGAGATGTGGGAAAGTTGTCTGTTGCTTATGTTATTTTTTTCACCCACTTTTTGAATTCTTTGAGGCTACATTTCCCCTGAGTTAAGCGGAGATTGCCACCCACCTTGGCTCTTCCTGCCTCTGCTCCACAGAACCTCTTTGTTGTTTTATCTAATCAGATTCAGAGGCCCTGCTATGGTTGGCTCGCTTGGATTTTGCAAGGAGGTTATATTTCTTATTTCCCAGGCTTCAGAAGAACTAAAAATAACTGGGTGAAAATCTGAAAGGCAAAGCTGCTCTATCTGCCAGCATTTTATGGGGAGATAGGATCAGGCTTAACCAAAAGAGAGCGTATCTTTGTCCTTCTGTGACGATTAAAGCAAGTTTGTATCTGATAGCAGTTTTGTGGCTAGAACCTCTGGTTTGTTTTATGTCTGAATTTAATAAGCTTATTTTTTTCTCATTTGTTCATTGAAAATATCCATATGAACACCTAAGCTTCCATGACCGTCTTAAAAATGGAAGCACCTTTAGGTCATGCTTGACCCTTCCCTTTGTGCATGTAACATTTAAAAAACCAGTGAAAATAACTTTTGAATGGTACCAACAGAATATATTCTATCCGAATGGCCACTATCACCATTAATACACTTAGACCCACTTTCTAGGTTTTAGTCCCATGCTAATCCATTTGCCACTCAATGTGGAATCTCAACCAGAAAGCTGAACAGTGTGTGGCCCTAAGATGCATTATGAAGGATTTGTTAATCAAGACAAGCAGGCTTCTTTTCATGAAGCTTTGCAGAGAGAAACATCCATCCCTATGTGTTCAAAGATGGATTATGTCCATGAAACATGGGTGAGGGAGCATCTGTCATACATGAAAGATAAAATATATCTGGCTTTGCCTTTTCATGTTTTATTTTTTAGGGCCATAAAAAATTAAGGGGACTAAGTCAGGGGAAAAAGTTCAAAACAGGAATTTGTACCATTAACTCGGCTAGAGAGTCAGAGGAGGTATAGGGTTTCAGGTCTGAACTTACAAATATGTGAAACTAGAGATTATGAAAATAAATATTTAGCCATATTCCTAGTTGTCTATTTGTAAAGGTTAACAGTTTCATACTGAATTAAAAGCAAACAAACAGTGGTGAATTAAGAACTTTGTTCAAACTGCTGTCTTTGTCGTGTTCGCAGTGATAATCCTTCCTTACAAATCTAAGCAATAAAAAACAGATAGAGACTCTTCAAGATAACACTAAGAAATAGCACTGTTATCAGAAAGCATTTACATGCACCATGGAAATTTTAATAACTAATTCATCTTAAAAAGAACAGAAGATTGTGTGTGACATAATTATAAATAGCTGAGTCCAGTCATCAGGTTTGCCAGGCAAACTGTTTCATATTATCAGAGCTAAGTCCCAATTGATAAGTCAGATTAATAAAACTGACTTAACAGGCAGATGGAGTGATTGGTGAGACAGTCGGAGCATGAGAACAATAACGCGTGTTGTTCCCAGCGCCCGGACTTGGCCACACTGGATCGTGGAAACGATTAGTGGAGATTCTGGGTTCTCGGTGATTTTTGCCACAATTTTTCCAATTCTCTTTTTTTAAGCTCTGTTCAAGGCAAGGAGCAGCTCTGTATTCTAGTCACAGCTCTTCTCCAGAGCCTATCAGTCACTGGTGCTCACAAAATATTTGTGTAGTAAATGAATGAAAGAACGAATGTATGAACAGCTTGAATGGAGATGGCCTCATTTCTAGTGATTATCTTTTAAATGAGAAATGTGAGAAACACACACAGCTTTTTGTTGGTAATGATGATAACATTTTACTTTCTCTCTCAGATATTTTTTCCATCTAAAACTTTGCCAACAACACGATAGAAAAGTTAAGCTATAATCTGCAAAACTGAAGCGTCTATTACTAAATAGTTATTTCATGTAAAGTCTTGCTTAAGAGGGGGAAAAAGATGAATAGATTAGCAAGGAGTAGGAATTTTCTTTGAGGAACTTTCTGAGTCTGATAAGGAGGGGGACAAAGGAAGAGGATACGGTATGAAAAAGAGCACAGAAATTAACAAAATACTGTTCTACCAAAATGAAAATGCTCAGATCTGCATTACTTTGCCTGTCCAACAGCCCTTGTGTTTATTTTCATTCCAAAAGCTGGTTTCTCTGAAAAATGCTTTTAGAGAACACATTTGTTCCAACCATACTAGGTGTTTGGAAGCAAAAGGCACAAATGTGTTTGCACAATATTTCCATAGGTCACGCTTGCTCACAGATTGTTCGTTAGCAATATCTTAAAAATATTTATACAGTTCTAGTCATTTTGAAGTGGGATCTTGCGCACACAGTTTTTAAGAATACTTTAACTCCATAATAAATAGAAGATACAGTTCCCCATGCACATTAAATGATTTCACATACTCAACATCTCTCTCATCGATGTGTAAGCATAATACATATCTCTTCTGTAATGCATATGTGCCCACACACAGAAGTCAATTTTGAACGAAAAACACAAAGAGAACAAAGTGGATGCCCACTTCAAAGGACATATGCTAAGTATATACATTTTAAAT
This sequence comes from Anoura caudifer, assembly GCA_004027475.1. Lineage (NCBI taxonomy): Eukaryota > Metazoa > Chordata > Mammalia > Chiroptera > Phyllostomidae > Anoura > Anoura caudifer. The sequence goes on from PVKU01006351.1 coordinate 55,749, forward strand.
ATCTAGGAAAATAGATCAGACCCATTTCCTCAATTACTTGCCAAGCAGCAGTGCCAAGTACATCACCAGCACTATTTTGTATCTTAACAGTCCTGAGAGATAAGTACTACTGTTATTTCGATCTTACTTATAAGGAAATGAATGCTCAAGGAGAGGAAGTAACTTAAAACCCAAACCACGCAGCGCTGAATAGCATAAGACTCCGGCCTCATTCTGGTGGCAAAGTCATTGTTCTTTTCAAATCGGCCCGATGATTTTTAAGCTGTGCTCCTGTGTAGCAGGGCATTTCTGACTGGAGGCTGATGGTTCAGACATGCCCCCCCATACCCTCCTCACCCACATAGACTCACACAGATGTATACACCCACATCACTCCTTTACAAACATATCTGTCTGACTTCATTTATTGGCCTTGGTTTGTATCAAGGTAAGGGACAGTAAAGTAAGGTATACGTAGAAGGGAGGGTATGGTACCTGTTTCCATCTGGACCAGTAGACTGGATTGATTTCAAAGGCAATGGCTCTAGGCAGCTGAAAATGCGCACATGTCCTTTTGGGCTGCCACGAAAGGTACGTTAGAGCATGGGAGAAAAAGGCCCTTACGCCCACCTGTGTCGGATGCCTGGCATTGCCCTGGCGTCCCAGGTGGGGAGCTTTGAGGGTAGCCTGAGACAGTTCCCTCGTTGTGGGCTCCGGTGTTCCCTTCGTAGCAGGTGGCAGGGGGCAGCTCCTCCATATGGCGTTGCAAGCAGCTGCCAGAGACCAACAGAAGCCCAGGCAGCACAGGTAAGGAATCAAGGGGCACTGCAGAGGGAGAGAGTGGATCTGCTGCTGTAGTTCCTCACAGGTACACATACCAACGTGCATTACCCCTGGAGCCTTAGGGTTCTGAGGAGGGGCCGCAAGTGTCGCCTTGGAAATTGAGGAGGAGGCCCACCGGGTGGGACTCCTTCCTGGCCTCTGTGTCTGTCTCAACCAGAGCCTGTCAATTTTCAAACATCGCATAAGCTGGAGTTCCATGCCATAAGTAATTTTAAATAAATTCTGCTGCCTGAAAAATGAAGTACAAAGCTAAACCATAATACCTCTCTTTTTCCAATTAGAATTGAATATGAATACCCTTTACAAAATTATATGACAAAATAACTGGTAATGGATGAAAAATCTTTAAAGTAGCATCGAGAGTGGTTGCTCTTGATATTCCTGAGGCTACTTTCCTTAACCAGATGCGTACCCGTCTATAACTGTCAAAGCTGCTTGGTCTAAGCTGACCACCTACAAGGTCATCCATGTTTTTCAGCCCTCACTTCTCGGCTCAAATTCAGTTCTGCATATATACCTGCCTACTGGATATTTCCAACTGCACCTTAAATTCAATAACTTGACATCTTCAAAACTTCTTTAGTTCCCTAAGTCAATGGCCCCAATACCCACGTGTCCATCTATTCATCCAAGCTAGCAACCTCAAAACTATCAACACTTCTCCCTCTAACCCACTCCATACATCACCCAAACCAATATATTTAGCTGCTGGGAAAATATTTCAGGTCCTCTTTCTCCCTCTGTCCCTCACTGCCCCCTTAGTTTAAAGCTGCCATTATCTCTTGCCTGACCATCACAATCGTCTCTTATCTGGACTCTTGGTCTTCATTATCCTCCCTTCCAATCTCAAAATTGAAACCAAATTATCTTTTTAAAACACAAATATGATCAGACCATTTCCTTATTTGAAAGACTCCGCTGTGAAAAAACTCAGCATGGCAGGTGGGACCCTTAACACTCCACCCTCGCCTTCCCAACTCAGATGTGGGCACTACTGACCTAGAAGGGTCATTAGCTGCAAGAATTACGGCTGATAAAACAGGAAAGGAATTTATGACAGCACATACTGAGTAGCTCACAGAAACCTTGGGAGAGTTGAAGAACCAGCTGCAGAAAAGGCAGGAGGAAACAGAGGCTGAGCAGAAAAACCACAGCTGAACGCCGACCATAGAATCAAGACAGCACAGACCACCGCTTCTGCCATCATAGAGCAACGGTCTTGTGCTTTGTGCCACCAACGCCCCTCTCTCTGGACACTGAGTGTGGCCCCGGCCTCACAGCCACTGCCCCTGGAAACCGCTACCACAGCGATGCTGTTAACAGCCGAAGGATTCTCTCCTCGATGTGTTTTTCTCCTTCCCTTGCTCTAGCCAACTGGCAGAGCCTGTTAGATATCCATTCCTTCTGGGTAAAAAGAAAGAGGGAGGGGGTATGGGTTGCAAAAATAGCAGGTAGACCTTTGAGGTTCATAGGGAGAGGCTGGCTGTAAAAATGGAATCAGATGCTGGGCAACAAAAGAAAAACTAACAGAGGTGCCATCTATGCTCAGGCACTCGGACTGTGCAACATTCTCCAAAGGAGACTTGTGCTCCAGTTGCCTTTATAAACAGCGCTGCTCTCTACGCTCCTTATTTTCTAATAAGGAGCATCTGTCTACCCCTGGTTTGAAGTCGCCTCCTTTGCGAAGCATTGGCTGGTGCTTCTTTTGTCTGTGGTCACCACAGGTTACTGTGGCACCTCTTATAAGGAGTGGGGATTATAATGTCATTTCACAGTTCATTTCCCATTTCAACAGTAAGTTCCTCCTGGCAGAGGCTGTGTTTTATCTCTGCCTTCAGAACCAGGAATCATTCCTGGGGGAAAAAGATACCTGCTCAGTAAAGTTTGTTGAATAAATTTGTGGTCCCCCTAGGGACAGTGATTTGGATTCTACGGGTGACCCCGAGAAGACACTGGCCACTCCTGTCAGTAGTAGTGGCACCATCTTGCTCTTGCCCAATGGCAGGAGCTGACTGTTGCCGGAACATCACAGGACAAGCGGAAGCTGGTAGGCTCTCCTGGCATGAACACTGGCCACCGGCCTCATAACTGGCACCTCTTAGTGCCAGTCTCAGTTCTATCATTTACTGTGTTGTGGTAATCCACATACTGCCGAAGTTACATCTGTAGCGAAGCTTACACGTGGTTGTTTTATTGCCTAAACTAGTGATAAGCTGGGTAGTGCAGCAATCTTTTGAAAAGTTTTAATCATTTTAAAGATGAAAGCTAAAGAAATTCCAAAAGTGTTCAAATCCTGGTGGGTCATACTCACACAAACTAAAATTCACCTGGGCACCCCTGTGCTGTGAAGACAGTAGAGGGTCCATTGTCTGTGACTAGATTTCAGATTCCAAATGAGATGCAATTCTTTAAACTCTTTAACATTGCACAATATGTCAGTATAGCAGTATACAATTTGATCATTTTCAGCATGTGTTGGAGTTACTAAATTTATAAAGGCAAAAAAGTTCATGCTAAATATTAAAATTTTGATCAATAATGTAATAGGAGATAACATTCTTTATACTATTAATATTAACCGAAATGTAACAGAAGGCGTTGGTGAATAATGTTTATTTATTTTGGGGTTGAGATTTCTTTTCCTTGGTATTCACTGAGATGCTGGCAAAAAAGCACTATGATTCCTCACAAACGCCATTGTCGGTTGGCAGCTGGGTGCCCACAGGAGGCACAGACAGCTATTGTTCTCCAGGCATTCAAGAGAGAGCGGTAAAAATCATAGTCATTCCGCCAACCTGCACCTGATGAAACTGAAATAGCTAACGTGGGAGAAAGAAACGATATAATAGTTGCAATGGGGAAACTGTGTGTGGAACAAATATGCATAAATTCAGGGGGACTGTAATTATTGTTGTAAGAGTCAGTGATAGACTGTTTTCACACATATGTAAGTGCACCATTTCATTGCACACGTTACGGCTTTTATCAAAGTGCCCGGGAGGCTCTGGGACTCCAGCAGTCCTCATTATTCTGATAAAATTTTTTAATCTGGGTTTCGGGGAACCTTTCAATTCCGTGCAGTCTTGCTTGGATTGATCATTACATGTTCCGCCAGTGTAGGTGAGTACAGTATTTTCAGAAAGTTATTACAGCATGTTATGTGTTCTTTCCCTACTTCTGTCTCTAAAATGAATTCCCATCTTTACCCTGGGCCCCTGCATTTGGTCCATTGTGCCAAGAATCAAGTGATGGGAGTTTCCAGCCTTAGGACAAAATATTTTGATTCATCATGACCTAGATAAAGAAACAACAATGGAAAAAAGGGAGTTTTGCTCCAAGTTTCAACTTGCATCTCCTATTCCTATTTTAATATTTATTTATTTTATTAGTAGAGCATTATTACTTTGGAGCCCTTCCACAATATGAAGTCTTTATTACAAATATATAACAACTTACTTTATTTTCATTTAAGCTATAAATATCCTTAAAATTTAACTGACTGTTCTGTATTCTGTGAATTTCTTAAAATATAAAGCTCTTACATTAGGAACTACCCATGAAATAGTCATAAACATGAAATGCAACCATATTAACAATAACTTCTCAGAAAAGTAAGGGTTTTCACTTTTTTCTGATTATAAATGTATTTGTAAATTGAAATGAAACAGAGAATTTTAATTTTATCTGTAATTTATTTCTTCTCAAAATGTCTAAATAAAAATTCTTTTAAATGTAAACAAAGGTAGTACATATTTGCACATGTTGTATATTACTTCATGCTTTCTATTTTTTCAAACTTCAAAAAAGACTATACTTCTAATATGGATATTAGAAAAATATAATAAAGTATAAACAAAAGAAATCAAATATGTTCCCTCAACTGTAATAATTTTCATGTATGTCCTATGCATTTTTTTCCTGTGAGATTATAGGTTATGCATTTAACAAAACTTGAATTACAATTCTAAATTTGATATTTGAAATTCTATTGTATTCTAGAAGTCCATTCTTTAAAGACTACAAAACTTCTCAAAATTTAAAAAAATAGAAAAGAAAATAACCTTTGTTCTTGAAGAATGGCTAGGATTAAAAATGTGAAACAAACTCAGATTAGCAATAAATTCTAATTGTGTAATCAGATCTTAAAAGGCTGTGGCTCTGAGGCAAAAGTACACAATTCTCTTCTAATGTCCAGGTGATACCTTCTAGGTAGCCTGCGCATAATCGGTTTTCATTCTGTTTCCTGCTAGCCCTCCAGCCCCCCTCCAGCCCCCCTCCAGCCCCCCCTCCAGCCTTCTTCCACCTTCGCTTTTCAGACTCAGAGGGCTGGTGGGGTCCAACTTAATCCTTCATAACGGTAGTCACCTCTGGTCCCTTGTCTGCCACATTCCCAGTGTCAAACAAACACGCTAGATGTTTTGGTTCAAAGTATAATGTATTCATGATGGTGACATTTCTAAGCTCTATAAAAGGCCCAGTCTCCACAGTTAAACCGTAACTGGGACTCTCATGAGAGATTTTCCCTCTGAATCAGCCTATAAACTCTTAGATTTACACACAGAAATGTTTTAAAAACCCAGGGTTAATGTCAATAATGTTAATATGTGCTTTATTTCCTGCAGTTTCTGTATTACATATTTTAAAATTAAAAAAACTCAATTTCAACAAAATTAAATCAAATTTATCTCCTTTAAGAGAGTATCAAGAACTCAGAAACAACCTTGAAATATGGAGGTCATAATCTCGTGGGTTTTATTCTCTGTTTTAAATAAAATAAAACACTAACACCTCTCTTCCTGGGGGCAGGGTATGGGGGAAGAAGAGGGAGCATCAATCTTGTATCTTTACCTATGTATTACAAAATAAAGTAGATGAACAGCCTAAATGTGTTTATTGTTAGGAAGGAAATGAAACTGCTGAAGAAAGTTACTTTAGGTTGCATGAACTTATGAGAAAAATGGGGTAAAAAAAATAGCAAGGCTTCTCATGCTCTTCAAAGACCTTAGGACAGGTACCTCATCCTGAAGGTTATCGGCGGTGGCCATCCTCATTCTGACAATGACTCCGAGGAACCCTATTCGGGATAGTCCGCATTTAGTCAAGATTTTTTATTTGCTCTGAGCCCTTCAGAATTGACACAAAATTAAAGAATTTTCTCATGATGCAATATTTATCCAGATTAAAGAAAGCCACTTACTCATCCATTTACTAGACTGTAGGAGGGTAGAGAGTTGACTCTGAGCAATGACTGAGCCGACAGAGGAGATTGTACAACTCCCACACTTCTCATTGTGCTACTCATAGTCATTAGGTTATCATTGTATCGTCAGAATTAGAGAAAGAAATAATGGCTCACCATATTTCTATTGTAATTGTAATTAGCTCTGCCTAGAAATAAAGTGCTTGCCCGTGCTGAGCAAAGATAATCTATGAATGCACAGGGGTGGGCGAGAAAATTGGCGGCTGCATGGAGCATTATTTCCACATATATGACAACCATTCTGGAAGTATTAACACTTAGAAAAGTGTTACATTATAACCTAAACCATTAGATCGTAAAAGTGCGGCCAAGAGACAATTAAGCCAACAGTTGAAACAACTACTTGCTGAGCACCTACTTTGTGCATAACATTGGTTTAACATCCAAATTAATAACAACAATCCTCAAAGAGTTTATGATCTGGTGGGAGAAAAGGGAAAGAGCCATCATTCAATCAACCAATATTTTAAAACATAAATAAATAGCTCTTCTAGAGATACAAGCAAGGAAGATCTGTCTTTTCCAATTGAAGTATCAAGGATGGTAGCGAAGCCTTGAGTATGAGTATGAAATAAATTAGAATTTGATGTTCTCTTGCTCCACGTGCAGTTTTCTCAAAGATAAATGGATTCCTTTAATACAGCACTGGTGCTGTAGAACTAATGCCACTCTCAATATCCTTAATTATTAAATGCAAAATAACGCAGAAGGTGGGTTATTCAGAATTTTTCTTCCTTTGGCTTTCACCATAAGAACCAGTTCATTGCTCATTAAAACCTCCTGCCGAGGGCAAACAAGTGAGGGAATGGAGATGAAATTCATTTTGGAACTTGTTAGAAGCACTGGTGAAAGGTTTGGTAGAATTGTAGAAAGAGTCTCTTTATACTTGCTAGTTTCTTTCAAAGAAAGTTTGCTTTCCATCAATGAGATTTATATGGTGACTAGAAAATGGTACGTGTGCTTTGACTTTCTAAATAAAAAAAAAAAAAAAGCTCTTCAAAGGACTTCAAGAAAGAAAATTTAAAAATTTCTCCCATTTCCTATCAAATATTAATTTATGTTTTTCCTTTTAAAATTGATTACACAACCAAAAACAAACAAAAATGCATAGAGTATTTCTTAACTAACAGAAGACATCAGTATTTACACAGGCGGCAGCTCTATTTTCATGTGTAAATGCCACACTTTCATATTGAAACTGATGAACCCTACGTTTACTAATTCACTCAGCAGGTGTGAGCAGCTAAAAGTTAATTTCTGAAAAGCCCAAAGAACGACTTTGGAATAGTTATTATTAGCGAGAAAGCCCCATAAACCGCAACAATAAAACCTGGACTGAAACTTCAGAAGCTGATCTGTGCTCATCGGCCCCCTGCCAACAGCCACACATGGTCATGGCATGTAAAGGCAGGGATTTCGGAGAGGAGGCTTCCAGAACTTGAGAGCTGCTGGAAGATTAGAGAGTAAATCCAGTGAGACAGAACTGACTCCGGAGAAAGGAGTAGAAGTGAGGGGCGGGCCAACTGTATGGACGTTCGTGAAGACTCAGGTTTGGCTATTTAAACAGCCCACAAAATGGATACCTCTACTCAGTCACAGAGTGTGTTTTTGTTATTTTTAAAGCTTTTTGATACCTGTGATGCCAGAGGGGACAAAAATGTCTTTTTATATACTGGACCGGAAAAAACGGAACAAATAACCATGGTGGTAATAATTGGTATCAAATTGTTTACCACAAATTGTTATTTGTGACATGCTTCACAAATAACACAATAGTTAACACATATGGACCATTTATGATGTACAAGTCACTGTTCGCATTTCTCACTCATTTATTTTAACTCATTTATTTCTTACAAATACTATGGCGTAGATGCTATTGTTGTACCTATCGAACCGATGAGGGATTTGAGATGAGTGATGTCACTTTCTAATCTAAACTTATTGTGGAAGTCAAATACGGTTTCTCTCAGACAGGCACTCCTCCTGCAGGGGCTCCTTTGCCCGCAGGCGGACGCTTTGGGGGGGGACCCAGAGCTGCTGAGAGGCCCCACAGGTGACCTCAGGTGCTAGCAGCATCGGACTGCAGCTTCAACGGAGAGGATTTTGGTTGTCCAGTGTCAATTTATGCACCACAGTACTTTTATGGTGGTCAAATACACATGACACGAAATGTAGCATCTTAGTCATTTTAAGTGTACAGTTTAATGGTGTTAAGTTCATTCACATTGTTGTGCAACCATGCTACAGAATTCTTCTCAACTCTTGAGAAACTGCAACTCTGTATCCATTTAGCAACCCACAGACCAACTATATCCCTATGAATGTGACTACTCTAGATACCTATATAATGGGAATCACATAGTATCTGTCTTCTTGTGGCTCACTTATTTCATGTGGCACGGAATTTTTGAGAACAAAAAAAAAACTATACTAATGCTAAAACATTAACAGTCAGTTTTTTAAGGAGGTTTCCTATTATTACTAAAAAGGGCAAATATCAGCTAATGACTCGCAGGTTCTAAAACTCAAATGCAAATTATTTTAACTTATTAGTTTTTTTTTGCATTTCTAATAATTTACCTAGAGCAAGAAAAGGTTTAAATCAGCATGTGCTACCTATGACAGCCAAAATGCATATCGATAGTAGATATTTCTATTAACATATATATTATCATCAGTACATATGTGATACATTTTCATTGTCAAATTTTTAGATGCAGAGTTTGTGAGACACACTTTACTATGCTTCATGAAGTATATGCTGTGTTCACTAAGAAACGTATTTCTAGACACATCTAAGTTTAATTTTACTTATTTTCTTTCTTTATTTTTGTCAATTATAGACCCCACAAACCCAGATGAAATTAAATACTATATATTTCCAAGACAAGCAGTCATCAATAGTTTACAGTTTAAATTTTATTCTTTAGAAATTGAGAGCACCAAAGTCAAATAATAGCCTGATGTTCTTGTAACCCAGCAGATAATTTTATTCTTAAAAATTATTTTTCTCTCATTATATACAACAGTGAGAAGATTATGATTTTTCTTTTTTAAAAACAACTTTTAGAAAGTGACGGTTCAAATTTCAAACTTGATTTTCAACAAAGCTCAAATTTTCTGTTCTACACTGTCCTTTCATGACCTCTGATGGTGAAAGTGTAAACTGACATTACAAACACCAGTAGAAATAGCGCCTCAGATCCCATTGACCTTGTTATTGAAGAAGCTTTCCTTTCTTTTCATATTTATTTACCATGAGAATATAGTTATTCAACAATATAGAAAAAATGCTGGAAAATTCCATTCGGCTTTAAAGCACAAAAAAAGCCCTCTTATTATCAATGCGTAAATCTTTAAATATATGTGTGCACTTTCTATAGCAGAATGAACATTTTAATGATATAGCAACTTACTGTGACCACTAATTAGCTCTCAAATGTAAAGCAGTTTGAAAAGTTGAGACAATTTACAAAGTCATCACTGTCTGTATATATGAATATTGAAACATAATTGTATATTAATACCTGATTACATGTATGTATTTATTATTTCAACTTAATAGATACTTAATAATATACTGTCTTGGCCTGATGGCCAACTTGCGCTGGAGGCCATAGGTCTTCTGAGAAACCTTAATGAAATCCCTGAAATAAAAAGGAAAGTGGTTTTTCCGTGGTCTCCCATCTGCTGTGGATGAAGGTGGCCCCTTGGGCTTAGACTGACGCACAACCAATAGCAGGCTGCACATCGGTAGCGGTTCAATGGGCCTCTCACATTTCTTTGTCAGAAAAGCTCCAGGGAATGAAACAAGAGGCTCACATCTTGCCCAAGCTGCACCTACAGGAAGCTGGTCAAGGTCTGTGAGAACTGGTTGTAGAAACAGTGACTCCAGGAAGATGTGGATGAGAAGATTTGAAGGGATGCCCAAGTCGTATCTGATACAGCAGGACCTTTGGACTACTTAGATCCACCCTTTCTTGTCATCAGCTCCAGTCCATCTCTAAGTCTCCATCAAAGTGCTGGCTAGCCCCAACCTCTGCAAGAGGGCTTATGGAACTAACCGCAGCCTTGGCTGCTAGCTACAGCTGGTCCCAAAGCCTTACTGATAGTCATCCCTTTTCTCCTGCACGATCCCTCTAAATTTCTCTCACCCTTAGCCAGCATCTCAGCTGGTCCATGATTGCTTGCTTGAGAGTGATCCAGACCTGCTTCCCTTAGGTTTCACCATTATCACCTGGCACAAAACACCAGGAGATGCACCAAACAAGTTCATGGGTATTCTCCCAGCCTTCATTATATGAGTTCTGTCCAGAATACAACCAGCCATGTAATATGAAAAATACAGGCATTTATTGAAGAAGACAGAAGATACAAGAAACATTGTACATAAGACAATGATGCCTCAGTCCCCTTCAAAGTGGGCACCTTGGGACCTCACACAGTTCTCCCAATCACCATCAGCTGCCCCATTGTCTTTTCCTGAATCTCATTGATGGTCTCAGAGCTCTTCCTTTTCAAAGGTCATTTCAGTTTTGGGAAAAGCCAAAAGTCACAGGGCACCGAATCTGGATTGTAGGGGGTGCTGAGTCACCTAGATTATTTAATGTTTCACAAAAAAATCTCTGCACAAGACATGATGCATGAACGGGCACATTGTCATGATGAAGCTGCCAAGCACAAGTTGCCTATGGCTGTGGCCTTCTGAATCATCTGAATAGTTTCCACGAGGAATATTCAAGCTTAACACAAAATTTGATGCAGATTAGTTTTTCTACTTGCTCAGGCATCTTGAATGCGGTGGCCACACAGTACACATGCTCATTCAGTGGAGTCTACCACCCCCACTGACTAGTACAGTGAAGTCGTCATTGTTCCCACATTTGCACTCCAGTCCACTTTCCTTGGCTGCCAGGTTACATCGATGTCGTGCAAACCATTCTCATTATATGAACAATGGCCAGACTTTTTCTGGACAGACCTGTATAGCAGCTACCCAGGTTCTTTATGGTAATAAGGATAGATCAATCTTGAAAACATATTCATATATTATTCCCATTTGCTTGATGTTCCAGTAATGAGAAGCCTAATCACTGGAATGAGGAGCCCCAAATGACCAGGTGATAGTCATGTTCTGTGGAACTATTTTACTTTGTACTCTGGTGGAGGTGTTCTCCCTCCTTGGATCCATAACCTCTAATCCAGCAGAGGTTAAGCTTTCAGGAACAGGAAGCACAAACTTTGAAAGTGGGCTACTAGGAGTGATGATGAAAGGAGATGATTGTACTTCCACCCCTTGGTTCCTGAAGGGAATAGCACCATTGATAGAGCACATAGCTCATCTCTTCTCCAACCTGGAGCTTTAGCTGAGGTGTCAACAGGCCATTCCACCATTGTATTAGGTCATCGGCTTCTGGGTGATGAGATATACTGTAATCCCAGTGGCTCCTCTGGTCATGCGCCCACTGTTGCACCACCTTTGCCATAAATTAATCCCCGGAGCAAAGGCAATGTGTAGGGAAAGCCATGCCAACGGATATGGCATTCTATAAGCCTCAGTTAGTCGTGCTGGTGCAGACTCTGCTGGCAGAGTTGGCAAATTCATCGCCATAGTGGGTTTTAATTCCAGTAAGGATGAATTGCTGCCATCTCCAGGGTGGCAGGGCCACAGACTCATTGCACCCTCTCTGAGACATTCTTGGGCTAAAACTTAACTTTTTCCTGGCCTCTGCATGCCCCTACTCTAACTGGAAAACCACGATGGCATTTCTGGTCCCCTGGCATTAGTGTCAGGTCATATCCTTAATCCAACAGTCCTTGAAAAGTCTAAGTATCCTTCTTTCCAACTTCTGAGTGGCCTCCATCTGCTCCCCTTCTAACTAGAGGACCATGGTGGCTTTTCTGGTCCACATACCCCTTATCCAAAATTCCCCAAAAGTCTAACTATTCTTCTTTCTTATATGTAGTGTTACTCTGGTAAATGGCCATAGGGCTCTTTGTGGAAGGGTAGGGAGAATTTTTATAATTATTTTTGTGATATAGAGGGTCCTTTCTCAAGGACTCTTTTTCATACACTCAGCCTCCCTTTTAACCAATGAGATCCGGATCTGTGAAGTTGCATAAATCTAAAAATTGAGTAAAGGACCTGGATTTTCCATTGCGATAGCTGATGCTAGCATTCCGCTCTCTGGATCTCTCTTTTTATCTGTTACACACACAAACAAGTATTATCACCCAGTCAGTTGTGCATGTGTCTCATCTCTCAAAACACTGTGACTTATTAGCCCTTGCCACAGATTCCTGCAAGTCAAAGCAACCTGATTGCCATGACAGACTTCTGCTCATGTCAGTAATTGCAACCATCTTGCCTTTGAGAAAGTATTTTTATAGGGTTCTGCCATTCAGAAATCCCCTAGCTCCACTGGCACTAAGAAGGCTTGTTCCATAGCAACCTCTCCTCTTAGTAACTCTGACCTGTGGAAGACAGATGTCACCAAATTTGTTCAGAAAGGTTGATGTCCTTCTCACCAGCGAATTCCTTATTACCTTACCGAAGGGAATGCCCTATGAATCCTCCCGGGGAACAAAGGCAGGTGCTAAGTTTAGGTATCAAGTAACAAATCCCATCTAACATTCACATCTTCCTTTATATTGTGCCAAAGCAATTTCAGTATCTCTACCTCATTTTCCCACTGGCCATTATCACATCCAGCCTTCAAGGAAACACCCCAGCAGCATAGTAAGACTAGCTCCAGGTGTTCTGGCTAGGAAATTGAACACCAAGCACGAGAGAATGTTCCCATGTTAATCAATTCTTCCCTGTGCAGCCTTGTTTTATTCCCCCTTCTAGTTCAACATCGACACCTACATGTTTTCCCCTGCTTCCTTTTAGTATACAGTGTGGGACCAGCAATTACTGTAAATCATTACCTCCTGAAGCAAGGATTATATTTCCCTGCTCAGGTGCCTCAGACCTAGTCCTGGTCACTGCCATGGAGACAATGAGTGGCGGCAGCGCTGGATCCGGAAGGGGACAAGCAACATCTTGTGAGTTGCCCTCTTTATATGGGGCCTCTAAATCTTTGCAGGGTGTCCAGGCAACAGGGATGCTCTCTTTTGGCAAGGAGAATGAGACAGCTTCTGCCAGTGTGGAGAGTGCGGGGAAATCGGAGAGTGGTTCCCACTCGCCTACCCAAATGTCGTATTTCAGGTTTCAGGATGACATTGCTTTCTACCAGGGCCCTAACACAGCACGCCCAAAGAGGTTGTGTCCTCAGTCTCCTCGGCAGCTGTGTTGTCCTGGCAATTTGATCCTGGGCCTGATTTTCACCACAGACTCTTCTGCAGGTGCAGAAAATGATGGTCTCATATAACAGTAAGTGTCCAAGTCAACCCTCCACCTTCCACCTGTACCTCTGCCCAACCAACTTCACATAAGAATCTTAGTAGCTGATGTCACTGGTTGTCACCACCACACATCCCGTTATGAGTGGGTCTTCACTGCCATCTGACTGGTGGAGTATCCATTTGCCAAATCCCATCCTAATGCTTTGCTTTCTGGAGCTGATCCGGACACTCGCTATCTTTCCCACAGTTCCCCTGAAAACAGAACAGGAGACATACATCTACACAAGAGCAATTTATTTGAGAATGTATTGCCAAGTAGTGGAAGTGATGAACAGGAAAACGACATAGAGAAGTACAGAGAGTCAACACAACAATGTATAATCAAATTGGCTGGGAACTGGTACTGGACCACACAGGGCATTCTGAGAAGCCTTATGAAATTTGTATAAATACTGTCCATCCTGAGGTTGAAGGGGGGAATCATTTATTCATCAGCTTCAACCCCCTTTGTTTAATGATGGGCCCATGAAGGTTAAGACCCCACACTTCCACTTTGCGAGTGTTGAGTGCTGAGTGGATTCCCCAAAGCACAGGTGGCAAACACAAGGCCCAAGGGCACAATCCAGCCCTCCATCTTGTTTTATCCCACCCGGCACCTTATTTGTACCTAGCGGCACTGCTGAGCTCTTGCTTACCTATTAAGGAGCAGTTACATTTATACAGTCCTAAAATTACATTCAGCCCTTGGAAGGCAACCGTAAGGCTGATGTGGCCCCTGGTGAAAATGAGTTTGACAGCCCTGCCCTGAAGGATCAGAGAAGCCTCAGGGGTCAGAAAGTAAGAGGTGTATGTACATTGCAGGCTCACAGTTGACCTACACCTGCGTGAAGCCAGTCAAAACCTGAGTGGAAATGGTTCTAAGGAGCTACAGCTGGAGTGAAAGGTGAGACCAAGAAGATCTGAGGCTACTGGCTAATATAAATAAGTGAGAAAGAGGCACTAGTAGGCAAGAAGCCAAGAAGCCTACTAGTAGGGATGGGTGGGAGAGCAATGGAACGGGGCAGGGGAATTGGCACCTATCATTAACTTGTACCTGCACCAAACAAAACACAAATGGCACTGAAATGATTTGCAGACGGCAACGATTGAGTGAAATAACGCGGGTGAAGCTCCTATCAACTTAAGTATGCAGTAAGTAGTAGCTTCAAAAAAATCTGTATTATTCAAAACGTTGTCATATGGCACAGCTCCTGCCGTATGTATACATTTGTATCGCAATCAACGCATGCTGAATTAAAAACTGAGGCTGCAGATGACGAGGTCCTGAAGCTACGTCTGCCAGCAGCAACTCTCCCCACTGTTGTGGAGTTTACTTTAACCAGCCTAAATGCTGTCCTCTGAAATTCCAAACTGTTGGTTTTCTTTGTACAGAAAGAGCAAAAATAAAAAAAAAATTCCAAGAAAGTAATTATCAGATGCTGCTACAGAATGAGGGGAAAGGAGGAAGTGCAGTAGGTTGTAGTGCATATTGTGTTTTCAATTTTCCGCCCACTAGATGGTGGAACAGAATCCCTATTCCGACAAGAGTTCTTTCTCACAGGTGTCTGTCTCTTACAACGCCCACACACAGGACGTCACGCGTAGAAAAAAAAATCCAAAAAATCCAATGTTTCCAAAGCTTGCGTGTGAAATGCAGAGAGCTGAAACAGCAAAGGTGGGGAAGGTTAGAAAGAGGAGGTGAGAAGGGCCGAAATAGGAGAACCAGGGGGGCTAAACTACATTTCCCAGAGAGCCACGCGCCACGCCTACAACACCCATGATGCTTGTTTCCGCTCGCGGGGCCCGTTGCCGTTTCCAGGTTACGGAGAAGCGCAGAGGGAGCTGCGCGGTCTCTGCTGGCGCAGCAGCGACCGTTCTTACCACCAACTAAAGTATCTCGAGCAGAGGCGATTTCGACTTTCACTCTTTGAGACAAAAAGACTCTTAACGGCCATGCCGCAGGGCCCACGAACCACGTGACTGGCCCTGATCAGGTGACCCCGGCGCCTGGCGGCTTAAGTCTGTTACCCTGACAACTGCCGGGGGTGCTCTTCCGGTCCAGCGCGGGATTCGGAGGGGAAGGTAGGTGAGGCGTGGACACTTGCTTCCCGCTTGCTTCCCCGGCGCCGGGACTGTCGTCTAAGCTTTAGTTCCAGGTCGTTCACCACCTCCGCGCAGACTCCAAGTGCTTTCTCTTTGCTTTCCCGCCGGCTCGCACCCGCACTTCTCGGAGCCGGGACCCCGCCTTTGGGTGGCATCCGCCTGTGACCAAGAATGTGGGTCCAGGACCTTGACCGCACACATCTTAGACTGGTCAGAGAGGCTGAGGAGGGTGCGGAGGTGTGCCGGAGGGGCGAGGTGTTGCTCAGGTCTCCGCGTCCCCTCCCTCCCTCCCTCCCTCCTGCCCGGCTTCTGAGAAAGGAAGCCGCGGTGCGGGGCAGACGGAGCTTTGCGTCGGTTGCAAATCACAGTGCATCGTTTTTGCTGACTTTCCCTCGCTCCAAAAGAAACGTAACGGATTCTGATTGATTTGTGCACTCCATTAACATTGTTTTAGGTAGATTTGGCGTCCTAATTCCATTTGATTCCGTTGGTCTGTGTTTGGGAACATCCCCATTTCTGGAAAGTCTGTTTTGCAAAGCCGTCACTATGACTCGATAAATAAGTAGTTGAATGATAAGGCAGCTCAAACTGTCCTGTGCTTTGCAAAACAGAAACGGTCTTTTGGATGTGCTGATTTATAATTTTTAAAAGATTCCTTGAGAGGACATGGTTCATTTTAAGGGATGTTAAATTTTAACGCACACACAAATATGTGTAGTGTGGAGGCCACCCCTTGACAATTGGGTGTTAACAATAAACATGTATTTCTGGACCCTAAGTACAAGGCGCACTGCTTTTGAAGGCTGCTTTTCCAAATCAGTTTTATTTTTATGAGCGAACTGGGAATCTCTTGTCCAGCTTACGGGTCCATAAGTGTGCATATATACTAAATCATAAGAGAAATGTCTGAGGTTTAAGTCTGGTTGTTTTCATGGTGTGAGATGACTTTCCTCAAAAGATGTTAATTACTTCTTGTTATTTAGCGTTTCCAATGTTGTGAATATTGTGGGACATTTACTTTGGGAAGTGAAAGCTACTGACTATGGCTCACTATTCCAAAGAAGAACTGGATAAAGAGTTTGAACAGTTCATGAAAGAGGTGAGTTTGTGTTTTTTAAAAGCTGTGTTATCAATGTGTCTGATAAGGAACTCGTCCTTCAGTCTCCTCTTCCACCTGCAAGATACAGTGCACGGTGCTTCTAGTCCCCTTCCCTCTCTCTGCCAGCATCCCGGGCCGGGACACCGGGCACCGGCAGCTCAGCGCCGCCCCCGCATCGGTTCCTAGGTGCTGCCCCAGCGCTGCTCCCCACTCTGTGTCCTGCGTGCTCTGTCCCGCAGCTCAGACTCTGTTCCTCCTTCGTGTAGCTACCACACTCTCTGCTGGCTTCCTGTCGTGGAGAATAGGAGTCCGAACTCCTCCTTCCCCTGGTTTACAAAGCCCTGGATGATTTTGTTCATGCCTACCTTGCTTCATTACCCACTCGTGTTACCGTGGCCTTTTACCCCTGCCCCCCCCAGACGTGCCAAGCTCGGTTCACATGGGGAGCTTTGTACTGCTGTTCCCCTATTCTTCACCTGGCTAGTGGAAATCTCACCTTAAGTATCACCACCTCAGAGAGGGATTTTTCTGTTTATCCAGTTAGAAAGCACCACCAAGTCCCTTGTTAATATACCATATATTTAATTTTCTATGTAACACTTTCAAAATTTTAATTTTGAAAATTAAATTTATGGGAAGTATTTTCATTGGGAACAATAAAAAGCAGTACAAGTCACTTTTCTTCTTCGGCCCCTCATCACCCCTGCAGCACTCGCCTTCTGCTTCTCGCCTTCCTCCCTCTCTTCCTCCCTCCCTCACTCTGTCTTACTCGGCCTCAACTGATAAAAGCTCATATGTCACATCAGAGAGTTGGGTAACATAGTGTCTCATTATTGACAATGAAAAACACAGTTTTAGAGTCATGCTGAAGTCATTTTGATAAATTATTCAAATAGTTTATTCAGAGATGTATGGTTTGCATATGTTCTTAAGGAGATTGGTGATACCAGATTTTTTATATACAATTCTATTGAGATATCTATCACATACTTTATGATTCACCTACGTAAAGTGAGTAATTCAGTGGTTTTTAGAATATTCGCAGAGTTACACAACCATCACCACAATCACTTTCAGACTATTTCATTAGCCCCAAAAGAAACCTGTTAGCACTTACCCCCTTTCCCAGCCTTAGGCACTATTAATGGACTTTCTGTGTCTGAAGATGTGCCTATTCTAAACATTTCATGCAAATGGAATCATACCCATGTGGTCTTTGTGTCTGGCTTCTTCCACTTAACATACTGTTTTCAGGTAGGTTCATGTTGTATCATGTTTCAGTACTTCATTTCTTTTTATAACTGAATAATACTCCATTGTGTGAATTCACTACGTTTGTTCACCCACCTAATCAGTTGATGGACATATGGGTTGTGTTCCACTTTCTGGCAATTAGGATTAATTCTGGTAGGAACAGTCACGCACATGTCGTTGTGTGGATGTACGTTTTCATTTCTCTTGTGTATGTATCTAGTATGGAAATGCTGGGTCATCTGGTAACTCCATTTAACCTTTTGAGGAACCTCCAGGCTGTTTTCTAAGTGGCTGTGCATTTTATGTTCCCATCAGCGATGTATGAGTGAGTGTATTGGGGTTACAATTTCTTCATATCCTTGCCAGCACTGTTATTGTTTAGGGACCAGCTTTTTTCTTTTTCTTTGTTTCTTTTTTTGTTGTTGTTATTTTTAATGATAGTAATCTGGAAAACTGCAGTAGTGTCAAAAGTGGTAATATACCTACTATGTATTAAACAGAAGGTTGGGCATTCTCCATTTGTTTTCCCTGATTTTTGCCACAACCCTGCAGGATCAGTGCTACTATGGCTATTTTTAACAGGTGAATAAAATAAAAAGAGGGGTAATTTCCCTAAACAGCAGAGCTGGCATATTTTGAAGTTGAAATTTGAACTCAGATTTGTGGGGTCCCCAAACCTATACTTTCTCCACACTTTTATGTGACCATGGAGTTTAGGAAGAGCAGGCTGAGTGAGGCAGATCCTCAGAACGTGGTAAATGGTGAGAGGCGGGGAGGAGAGAGAATGGGAACATTGCAAGGTGATACAAGTTTAGAGACTGAGTGGAAGGTGCTGTGCTAAAATCCAGGTGGGAGAAACAATATTTTCTTCCCTTCTCTCTCTTCCTGCCTGATTGTCAGGGAGGTCAGTGGGTTCCTTTTGAACATCTTAAAATTGACATTCTCAGAAATCACTGAGGTAAAGTTGCTTGGCTGGCAGGTGGAAATATGTGTGGTCATCTTGGAAGTTTAAAAGGTCACTCTGGTAGCAGTGTCCTGGTGGGGGGAGTACATGATGTCACAGGATGCAGACAGGTCGTAGTCGCCGGGATCTCAGTTTGGATCCCAGCTCTGCAGCAGTAACAGCAACTTGGGCGAGATGTTTAACCTCTTTGAGCTGTTTCCCTATCTGTGAAGTCTCCTTGGTTACTTAAAGAACGCGGTAACCTGAGAATAGTTCCTGAAGTAGAGCAGGTGTGGGGACAGTGTTGGTTGCTTCTCCAGAAAGCATGTGTAGCATGAGGGTTAAAAGGACAAAGAGCTGAGGTGTGGGGAACTGGATTGTTAAAGAAACACACAAAATTGCCAACAGCTATTAAAATAGCTGAGTGGGCAGGGTCACCGAGCTTTTGCCACCTAACCACCAAGCTTTTCACCGAACGTGGAGGAAGTGGTGCCGTGGTGTCAGAGGTGGAGTTTCAAGAAGTGTAAGAGTTGGTCGCCAGTATCACGTTCTGCGATGTGATCAGGGAAGACGACCGACCGTGGCCCTTTACCAGTGGCATTTAGGAGGCCTTTGGTGCCTCGGAGGGGAACGGTTTTGGATGAGAACCAGATTTTAAGGGACTGAGCAGTGGACTCAAGAGGTTGACACGTGGCCCTGTCGGTGGCTTGGTTGAAGTGTCATCCGGTGCACCAAGGGGCTATGGGTTTGGTTCTGGTCAGGGCGCATGCCTTGGGTTGCAGGTTTGATCCTGGGTCGGGGTGTATGCAGGAGGCAGCCGATCGATGTTTCTCTCTCACATCAAAGTTTCCCTCTCTCTCTCTTTCTGAAAATCAATAAACATATCCTGGAGTAAGGATTTTTTTAAAAAATTGGTATATAAAGGAAAAATGATACGTTGAGTAAAAGGGACATAGGAACAGGGACCTTTCTGTCTACTTTCCGTTGTTGTTGTTTAAGTAGGGTAGACTTGAGTGTTCTTCCTTCTAGTCCGCAGCTGTGCCAGGTGCTGCTGTGTCAGGTCCTGGGGATCGGTGACGAGCAGGTGTGCAATCCGAAGGAAGGGGGAGAGGGGGGATTGAAGAGGCAGAGACGTAAAATGGGCTAACCGAGGAAGTAAGAACCTGGAGAGATGGGAGGTAACCCCTCTACAGGTTCTCCTCGAAGTAGAAGAAAAGAAATTCTCCACTGAGAAAGGAAAGCGGTGTCTTAGAAGGCGAGTTAGTGATGGAGCAAGGGGAAGGAGGGTGGTTTTTGACTGAAGGTCTTTTATTCCCTCAATGAAGAGAGAGGCCAAGTCACTGGCTAAGAGTGAGGGGCCAGGTAGGGGTTACAGTAGGGAATCTAACGTTGTAGTAAAATTTGGACCTGAAGAGTTGAAGAGGACAAATAAACATTTATTAAAGTTTATAAATTATTGTGACAGAGTGTTAATTTCTCAGGTAAACACCCTAAACTCAATCCTCCTCAGTCTTAGAATTCTTTGTTCTTCTAGAGTGGTGCTAGGTAATTTTGCTTAAGCATTATTCATTCTTGGACCCTTGAGAATGTCTAGAAGAGGATTGTATTTTTCTTTTTTCCTTTCCTGATTAAGCTTCTTGATCAAATTTTCTTTATTTCTTTGTTGTTAATGTCTTCCCTGATTAGTTTACTAGTTTAATTCTGTGTATAAAATTGGTGTTCAGAGATACATGCTTGATTTTTAAGTTATTTTGGTCACATGTTTAGGAATGTGAATTTGTTATTGCTGAGAATATTGCTTATGTATGTGATATCTTAACCAAGAGAACAAACATTTTCAGTGATGAATCTGAAATTCTCAAATTTAAAATTCAGCAGCTTATATCTTCTTTAGCTTTCAGATGATTCTTTTGAAAATTCAAACAAAGCACCTGGACAACTTAAAAGAGAAGTGAAAAAAAAAGATACACTTCCATGGTGGATAACAGCAGATGATTTTGAAGATGGTGGTAAATATTGCTGATTTTTAATTTCAAATTATTTGACCACAAGGGGTCAGTCAAGACTTTAATTCTGGATTTGTTACTGTAGTAAAATACGTAAAGAAAATAATACTAATGGTGTGAATTTTTGAGGTTTAAATTGATTTTCATCTTCACTGTATTATATATTATATAATTGAGAATATAAGTTTCTGCATTATTAGGTTATTTTACATTTAGGTAATTTATATTTACTCAAATTAAGATGATGAATAATGCTATAGGTATATTTATACATTATCATGTTTAATGGTAAATTGATTTAATGTGATTTAATAAAATATTCTGACAACACATTAATGTCATCTTACATGACAGATTTTAACAAAATCTATAGCATTTGATATGATAGTCTCTTAATAACACTAGTAAAAGAACTAATTTATTGCCTTCTTTTAAAAAAGATTTTATTTATTTATTTTTAGGGAGAAGGGAAGGGAGGGAGAAAGAGAGGGAAAGACACATCAACGTGTGGTTACCTCTCATGTGCCCCCTACTGGGGGCCTGGCCCACAACCCAGGCCTGTGTCCTGACTGGGAATCGAACCAGCATGCCTTCAATTCACAGGCCAGCACTCAATTCACTGAGCCACACCAGCCAGGGCTAATTGATTACCTTAATGGTAGAGAATTCATTCTTGATGTTTTCTGAGACGTTTGAATCCCTGTCTCTGAACTGTTCCTCATTGCATCATTACAATGGAAAATTACTTTATGGAGTATCTGGTTCAGGGTACTATACGTGATAAGCGCTGTATCTGTAAGGAACCTCAAGACTACTTCTATGAAATGCCTGTGTTCACACTGTTTGTGGATCACTAAGCACCATTTTACATACTGGTAAGATTTGATAACTCTTCTCTAGAGGAAAAATTTACCTATGGCTTTTGTTTTTTCCTGTAAAATTGAGCCTGAATTCCTTAATGTGACAGTTCGGGCTCTGCGTAATCTGATGGGAAGCCTCCCTTCTAGCCTCACTCCAGCCAGACTCAGTGATCCCTTGTCTCCTGGAGACACCCGTTCACGCCGTGCCTGTGTGTGTCGGCCTGCGCTTCTTGCCTCCAGAATGCCTTTCCTCTCATCCTTCTCGTCCAGAAAAGCCGGGTATCTTTGCAGCCCCCCCCCAACTCTTCTAGCTCCCTTAACACCACAGTTACTTTCTCCTGTTTCCAAGTCAGAACACCACACTGGCCTTCATACATTGTGTTGATAGTTGTAAATTCTAGGGCTGCTCTGGAGGTTGGGAGATTTGTGAGGGCGGAAAACATTTGTTTTCCTCGTATCCCCTGACCCTCAATAGTAAAGAATGAATTTGTTTAACAAACGAATGTAAGAGTGAATTTGATAGTCACTCCCCTGTTCTCAATTAGTGTGCAGTAAGGAATTGCCTTATTGAAAAATTCAGTGCAGTTTTCATAAATCCCCAAATCGTGCAACATTGCTAAAGTTAGCATGTGAAGAATTCCTTTTAGAATCTTTCTCCGTGTTGGTGGTTGAAAAGGATATTATATTATGAGTACTATAGGAATTTGCGACAAAGATTTAAGACTTAAAAGAATCAGAGGGGATGCTGTGTACGCCTACCACAAAGGGAAAGAACAGGTCCTAGACAACACTTGAATGTAATCTGATTAAAGGTGTTAATAATCTTTAAAGGAATTTACCAGTCAGAAGTAGATTTGATTAGTAAAGGATACAAGGAAGGATACTTAAGAAACAAACTTTGACAATGGTCCTTTAAAGAAAAGCAAGAGCATTTCTGAACCCAAGGGAATAACCTGGTCCCTGGTTCAATCGCAAAACTGAGTTGACACCATGGTCTGCATGCTGGGTAGTTCTAGCGCTAGATGGCTCCTGCCATCCAGAATGTCGGAGAGGCCAAGGCGGACGTGAGCACCCTCTCAAGAAAAGGAACACATTACCCATCTGAGACGGATGCCGTTAAACATCTACATTGACCAATCCAGCCTTCTAATTTTGCTTTCTCTTTCAGTTACCATAAGGGTAAAGTCTTCCGCTTAGAGGGTAAAACTATCTAGTCCTCCTTACTCTTCAGTACAGGTAACTGAATTGGCTCGTGTTTTCAGTTACCGTGGTCTCTCGTGAGCACAGTTAATGTGGGTCCCGTCCCTGCATCCAGCGTGGAGCCAGCGAGAGACCCTGGACAGACACCACCACCGCACCCAGCCTCGGCAGGCACTGTTCTTCTGAACCGTCATAGATACGCCTCTTGACTTTCTGCAGCTGTCAAAGTTGTTTGAGCTAGAAAACCAGTATTCACACAAAGCCATAAAATAAGTAGATTCTGAACCCTTTCCAAGAGGACACTAATTAGGAAATTAGAGTCAGAATTTGTGACTTCTTAATAAAGCTTCCTTCTAAGCAAAAGTGATACTCTAATCTTCATATTCTTATCACATAATATCATCTTTTCACTTTTTCTCTATATCAGTTTTTACAACAAATATGTACTTTTAGGATAAAGAAATTTTGATTGAATAACTTTTTCACTGTTTTCTAGTGCTTTTGGTATAAAGAGCAAATCCTACCCCCGGCTGTGAGGATGAGCACGGTGTGCCTGTCAACAACTGCTCCAGGCTTATTTCTACCTGGACTTTGCCCTCACTCTCCAGACCCACCTGCACTGGCCCTTTTACACCTCAGATGTGGCCTGTCCTACCCACTGTGCACCCTTTGTAGCTCTTCCTCCCTTTGTTTGGAATTGCCTCCCTTTTCCGGTTTAGCTAGTTACCTACTACTCTTGCTTTATATAAGACAGAAGGTACTCATTAAAGTGGCTTGCTGCACTGCATAAAGTACTATCCTTCAAACTAATCTTTAAAAGTCATGTCTCTTATCACCCCTTGTGCAGAATTTTGAAGTATTCTTCATAAGGTGCACTGCAAATAGAATTATAATTTTTCTTTTGTGAATTTTAGATCCAATGGATTTTTATTAAGCAGACTAGATTTATTTTATGGTGATGGTCCACCAAATTAGTATCACGGTGTTGGCATAATTGTCAAAACAGTGCCCTGAAAATAAATATCCGACCATGTTAACTCCCATCCCTAGGGCCGCTTGGAACCAGCGTAAGCTACTTGAAGACAAAGACCGCTTCTCAGCCTGTTACGGAAATGGAAGAGGGGTCGGCTGGAAGGATGCAGTTCCTCAGGAGCAGCGGAGCCTCTGTCTTGAGTATTGACAGCTTAGAAACAGATGGTGAGAAATACGAGGCATATAGTAATTAACTGTACTTATAATCATAATTTTTACAAAAATTAACTGTATTGGAACATCCTTTATGAAGAAGCACTTAGACAGATTTAATACCTTCCTAGAAGATTTCCAATTACACTTCCAGAGGAGCCTTGCTGATAATGAATGTTAATCTATATTGGTGGTGAAAGATTAGGTAAAGTGTGTTCCAATTTTAAAAAATGTTAATGTATAATGTCAATAAATGCATCATTAAAGTTAACTTTATCAAAATTCTGCATGTTAATAAAATGTGTTTGCTTTTCATGCAGACATAATTTCCGAGCTCAATCATAGTGTCCTCGGATTTGGATTGGACACATTAGAAGAACAAGAGGAAAAAGAGCAATTTTTTGCCAGACTTGAGAGAGGCTTAACATCTTCCATTGATTATTCAAGATTAAATAAGGAATTGGATTCTAATGACACATCACAATTTAAAGCTTTACATAGGTAATGAAAATAAAGTATAAGCTAAACATTAAATGGTTTTTGTTTTTCTGTATTTTTGAAAGGCTAGTATCTACATGGACTGAAATGGGTAAATATAACAGGCAAAAGTGGAATCTTATTTTTAAGTTTATTACATTGGTCAGAATTTTTCTTTTGTGTCAACAGAATACATTGTTTGTGCGAGAGAGCCGCGTGGCCTCTAGCGCTCTGAAATTTCATGCCTGAGGTAACTGTTGAGAATGATAATACAGTGCCAGAAAGATGTTACTGGGCAGTGATTTATCAAGTGATTTTCTGCAGAGGAGGTAAATAAGAGGGTCCGGGTAGCTGCTCTGGACTCAGGGCAAAAAGGAACAGAAAGCGGACAGGGAACCAGGGCGCAAACAGAGGTTTGGTCTGTGCCCTGCCTTGGTGTATATTTGACCCTAAAGATTATCTGAAAGCCTCATTTATTGTGAAAATCCTACTCGTCGACTGAGCTGGTTCTCTGTAAGCATGGTGGACCGTTGACATTTTCAAGACCTTTGTGAAAACCGATACCTTTAATTTCCTCAATTTCATATATCATTTAGTTATTTAAATTTTAAGTGAAAGTCATTATAATTTTAAGATTTTTAATAACACCAAACTATAATTATATTAAGGGTTAAGAGAATTATAACCTCTAATTAATACAGTGCCTGTTCTCAGGATGCTTAGTTTCTTAAAGGAGGTGGACAAAGCAGTGATTGCCTTGAACTTGAACTACATAGAGTCTGGGATTTGTACCCTACCTGGAAGTTAATGAGTCAGCCTGCCAGTTTTACGGATGCTGACAATAGACACAAGATTCCCGGGTCAGAAACAAGGGACTTTATTTCTCACGGCAAAAGAGTCTGAGTACCTGTCAAGTTTGTTTGCCTGTTACCCGTGCCCCACAAGGCCTACGGGAGCAGCACAAAGGGTCCACCATGGCTCTCCGCACGTGTGGTGCGCTGCTTTTTAAGAGGATCGCTGAGGCCAGGGACTCCACTGCTTGTGAAGTGGAAACAATCCTCCTCTCAAGGTGGCTCACTGCAAACGCAACCCTGAGGGATCACCTAGGAAGGGGGGGTCCGTGCCTTGCGTCCTTGGCGTACCCAGCACGTCCATGCAGGTCCCTGGGGATCGCCTCTCCCAGCAGTGATCACACAGACTGGGTATGCACAGGTTAGTCACAGGGCTTTGCCCCTTTGCAGTATTTCTTAACGATATTCTTAACTACTGATGTTTTTACTCCAAAACACGCTAGTCAGAGGATAGCATAGTATTGAGTATGCAATATTGTTTTCTGCTGTTACTACACTTCTATAATTTTTGGACCTTCTAATCCCCCTAAAGACAGGATTGATGGACTGAAAAAGGTAGAACTGATCCCTGGGTTGAAAGAAGCAGCACCTAAACTAATATATCTAGTGCAATTCACGCTGGCTCAAGCTTCTTTGCTGCCTTGCTGAGTTTTTCTTGGTTTAAGGCTCCTATGCAGCTCCCATTTCAGGAGTAAATTGTTATTGGCATGTAAATGATGACCCTGGCACTTCTTTCTGGCTCCCACGTAGATTTCACTGATTCTCATAACTTGTGGTCAGTTTCTAATCTTTAGAACGGATATCTGGATCATGAAACAAATGCGCACACACACTGTAGGTATAACGTTGTGTATGTGTGTAAAGTTTAAAACGTGGCATTTTTTTCCCCGTTATTATTTTGTCAGCTACGTTTAAGCTTTAAGAAACCTTTATTTTCAAAATACTTTCCTTATTATAGCTCCCAAATTTTTTGCTTTTGAAAAAAAAAAAAAAAACAAGAAAACGTGAGAAGTAATCTATAGTGTTAGACATTTTTTTAAATATATACAAAGGATTGCATGGAAATGTGTTAATAACATGTAATGCTAAATTAAGTAAATATTTTTGCAGTAATCAAGCTAACGTGGAACTAACTGGAGATAAATATGAGAATGAATTGAAACATGAAGAACTAGCAGGTAATTTCTTTGGTTTTTAAATAGTATGGTGATTCGGTGAGGGGGGGAGGGGGGATGGAGGTAGAAAAGAGTATAGGGGAATAAATAGTAATGACAAAATAAAAATGAACTATGAAAAGTAAAAGTAAAATTTCAATATTCGGAAAGCGTAGTTTTCAATAAACACATTTATAAGAGAAAAACAACAAGAAACAAAATCGTATTGCCTTGGAAGGAGCTTTAAACGGGTGGAGCGAATTGCCTGTGTTGCGATCTGCGCTACCAAGAAATTGCAGAGCGTGCCCTGCTGCCTTATTTGTTGGGGGTGGGCAGTGGGCCAGTCCGGAAGATGGGGCCAGGGAATCAGTGGAGCCAAGACAAATGCCTTTAAATTGTGATTGGGGCGGGGGTTATCTTTTTCCATCTTTGACTTTGTAATGTGTCTGTTTTATATATAAAATTATTTTCTTACACATAGTATATAGTTAGGTTTTGCTTTTTTATCCAGTCTGATAATCTCTGATTTTTAATTCACATGTTTCTACACTTTACAGAAATGAACTTTTCAGAATGGTCATTTACCATATTTTTCGAACCATGAGATGCACCTAGGTTATATTTATTTTTTTATTATTTTTGTATTATTAAATTATATTTTGTTGATTATACAGTTGTCCCATTTCTCCCCCATCATTCCCCTCCACGCTGCACATCTGCTCCCACCCACATTCCCTCCTTTAGTTCATGTCCATGAGTCATAAGTTCTTTAGCTTCTACATTTCCCACACTATTCTTGCCCTCCCCCTGTCTATTTTCTACCCACTGTCTATGCTACTTATTCCCTGTACCTTTTCCCCCCCTCTCCTCCTCCCACTCCCCTGTTGCTAACCCTCCATGTGATCTCCATTTCTGTGTTTCTGCTCCTGTTCTACTTCTTTGCTTAGTTTGCTTTTGTTATAGATGTGGTTGTTAATATCTGTGAGTTTGCTGTCTTTTTACTGTCCTATTTTTTATCTTCTTTTTTTAGATAAGTCCCTTTAACATTTCATATAATAAGGGCTTGGTGATGATGAACTCCTTTAACTTGACCTTATCTGAGAAGCACTTTTATCTTCCCTTCCATTCTAAATGATAGCTTTGCTGGATAGAACAATTTTGGATGTAGGTCCTTGACTTTCATGACTTGGAATACTTCTTTCCAGCCCCTTCTTGCCTGGAAGGTCTCTTTTGAGAAATCCGCTGACAGTCTGATGGGAACTCCTTTGTAGGTGACTGTCCCCTTATCCCGTGCTGCTTCTAGAATTCTCTGCTTCATTTTAATCTTGGCTAATGTAGTTTTGATGTGCCTTGGTGTGTTCCTCCTTGGGTCCAAATTCTTTGGGACTCTCTGAGCTTCCTGGACTTCCTGGAAGTCTATTTCCTTTGCCAGATTGGGGAAGTTCTCCTTCATTATTTGTTCAAATAAGATTTCCACTTGTTGCTTTTCCTCTTCCCCTTCTGGTACCCCTATAATTCGGATGGTGGGACGTTTCAAGGTGTCCTGGAGGTTCCTAAGCCTCTCCTCATTTTTTTGAATTCTTATTTCTTACTTCTTTTCTGTTTGGTTGTTTCTTTCTTCCTTCTGGTCCATTCCATTGATTTGAGTCCCAGTTTTCTTCCCATCACTATTGGTTTCCTGTACGTTTTTCTTCATTTCACTTATTGTAGCCTCCATTTGTTCATCTAATTTGTGACCAAAATCAGCCAATTCTGTGAGCATTCTGATCACCAGGGCTTTGAACTGTGCATCTGCTAGGTTGGCTACCTCTTGGTCACTTAGATAAATTAGCTCTGGGGTCCCTATTTGAGCTATCCTTGTTTTTGTGTTTTGTTCTTTTGGTCTGGTCGTAGCTGTTACATAGTAAGGGGCAGAGCCTTAGGCATTCACCAGGGTGGGGCAGCCCAGTCTCTGGGTTGTGATGCTGAATGTGGGGGCGGGGTTCGAGGGGGAGCAGTGGCGCCTGCTCCACTCAGTCCCAGATTCCAGTCCCCTCCACCACTTCCCCCAAGCAAGTTGGGCCCCTCTGGCGCTGATTTCTATGTGGGTGGGCTTGTGCACGTTCTAGGACCCTGTAGGTCTCTCCAGTGAACTCTCCCGTGAGGCTGGGATTCCCTCCCAGCACCCCAACTCTCACAAGTGTTCTCAATCGGTGCTTTTAGGCTTTATTCCTGGCACTGGGGGCCTGCGCTACGCAGTATGTCTCGCTGCTCTTTTTCGCCTGGTTTATCTGCGCGTGAATGTGTGACTGCAGTCAGCTGCTTTGTGCGTCTCATTGGGTCTGTTGGCTGCCTCCCTGCGCTCGGTATCCCCTGCCTGTGCTCCTGGGACCACCAGCCACCACTTCTTCCAGCCGGGACCCCTCTCTGCCAGCCACCGACTCCACCCCTCTTCTGTACAATTCAGTCCTCTATCTGTTCTGGCTGGGGTTCTTTTTTTTGTTGTTCTGTATTTTTGTTGTCCTTAATCTTGGTTGTGAGAGGAGGCTCAGTGTGTCCACCTACACCTCCATCTTGGCCGGAAGTCCGCACCTAGGTTTTAGAGGAGGAAAATAGGAAAAAAATTTTTGAAGCAAAAAAATGTGGTAAAATATTTAATAACATATATAACATAATATTTCACCAATGTAAATGTAAACAGAACTCAACAGTAGCATTAACAACCATTATTCTTCCCAAATTGGGGGGGCCAGGGAAAGTGAGTCTTACAGTCTGAAAAATACAGTACTATTTTGCCATTTGTTTTGTATCTTTCCATCTTTTTTGTTGTTACGGCTCCTTTTGTCCTGCATTCTGTTGGACTGAGTATTTACAGCATTCCATTATTCCTTCTTTTGGCTTACTGTACCTCTTTGCTACAATTTTTTAGTTGCCCTATAATTCACAATAAGCATCTTTATCTTATTAGTCTCTACTTTCAGATAACATTGTACCATTGCTGACATTCTGTAGCTGAAATTAGTGGAACTAAGTAGTGGATCCCAGCCTCTGGCTCTTGCTCATGCCTGCGCTGTGTCTTATGCCACCTGACTGCAGTCACACCAACCCTGCGCCCCCTCCTCTGATTTCAGGTAGTTCCCAAGCCCCAGGCAGTTGTCCGAGTTTATGTCGTACTCTTCATACCTCCTCTGTCCTTGCTCGTCACCTCTTCTTAAGCAAACCTAATCTCTCAGGTTCCTTAAAGTTCAGTGATTCCCACCTAGAATATTAGAATCGTAATCACTTTTATAACGGTCCTAGAAGAATGAACCAAAAGCAATTTTTCAATAACTTTGTAAATTTGTGTCTACTGGTATTTGGAAAATCCCAGTGTTCTTTCTCATACAGTGGAGAAACAAAGGTGAACTTCTCAGCTGCTGAACACAGGTGTGAACTAAGAAACCTGGCTTCTCTGCCTAGGTCACAACACCCGTGCTGTTCTAGGCTATATTCCTTACGTTCATGTTCCTTATGAACTACGATGGAGGTGATCTGTAGGCAGGTCTCGCTGGAAGCATCTCTGTTTAACTTCCAGGCCCTCTCAAGTTTATTCCCAAACTTCCATTAATAGTTACACTCAAGTTGTCCCCGCTATTCAAAGAGCAGACTAAGGACAGCCTTTCCAAAAGCAGACTCTGCCTCATGCGGTCCTTCTCTTGTCAGGCCATCCTCTTTCTGAATGTGATCGAATATTTGAAATGCAAGTGCGTCTGCGTTTCTTTCCGGAATGATTGATTCTGCCCTGAAAAGGCCATTGCCCTTTTGCAGCCTGCAGATCTCAGCCAGTCCTTCATAAGGTCCATAAACACCAAGTTGGAAATTGATGAATGGATCCTGGCTAAATCATCGCTGCCCTGTCTTCCCCGTAAATAATCTGGTGGTGTCATGTTAACGTGGACGCACCTTCCCTTCTACTGCAGAGCCACCGAGGAATAATCTGGGCCTTTAGCTGAGGGGTGCCCAGGATCGGGGAACTCCGGGTCACATGGGGTCGGGACTTCCTAAAGGAAGTATCGGGGAGACACTTCTTACCAGTACCATTTAACATGCATAGTAGACATTCAACTTAAAAAATGAGTAAAACCCATTCTTCTATGAGAGTCAAGATTTTATAAAAGTGCTGCCTATGTAAGGCAATATGAGATTTTTGACTTTAAGAAACAAATATTAAAGTTTTAAAGATGATACAAAATTTTATATCAGTTCTAGATATTTCTAGGGCAGCTCTAGAAATTTTTCGTCAGTTAATAATGTAAAGGATTAAAAATATAAAACATGATTTTGTAAGTAGCTGGTAGTACAAAAAAATGAAATAAAATTAAGACAGTCCCATGAATGGAATTAATAAATCTTTGCCCCCAAAAATCTGTTCTCTAAAGTTATATTTATGTTACTATTTCAATAAATTATTCTTATGTAGAATTCTTCATTTGGGAATCAGTGTTTTCCTGGAATTTGACTTTTTAACAATGGGATCCTTATATTTTTAAAAATTATTTTTTTCAGAAAAGTACATTGATGATTTTGAAGATGAGGAGGTTGTTGATGCATCTTTGACTACCAAAGACGAGGAGACTAATTCCAAAGAAAATCCTGAGTCACAAAAAATAACTGGATCCAAACAGGTATGCAGCAATTACATATTTGGTAGTTTTGAAACTACTTTTGTCCCTTTAGCTGTCACTATTTGAAGAACAAGAAATACAGAATTCTTTATAGTCTTACTCATTATTGCAAAGTTATAGGTCTCAACATGCAGACATTTTTCTTAGCATGTCAGTTTGGCATGAATCTTACTGAAATCTCATGGCCAATGATGATACTCTTAAGGATATCTTTTGGCAAGTAACTTCCAGGCAAGTTAAGCTTTAGAAGGTAAAAACTTAATTAAAATCTCTAATCTAATTTTAGGCATGTTTAATAAATTACGCTTTTCTTTGGTAATTTGGTAGGTGTTGTCCTTCTGAGTACCGTAAATACCCCTCGGTATTCATGCTAGTAGTGATATAAGGGCCTGAGAGTTACTTAGCTGAGATCATGATTCAATTGCTTCCTTCCCATCCCACACTGCTATACTCTCACCTCCTTTCTCAGTTCCTGCCACGACTGGTTAAGGGCACTACAGCCTATGGCCTGTGTGATAGGCCTTGTCCGTGAGCTGTCTGACAGGAACCAGAGGGCCATTACTGTTACATTGGTCTTGGTCTGGGCACGTGGTGGACCACATGTTAGGCTGAGATGTTTTGAACGTGTAAAACCGTAAACTCTGCGTAAGGAACTCTTTCCGATATTAATAGACACTCCTAAGAAGTATCTTCTTCTTACCTCGTACTTTGTGTGTGAGAGTCTGTAGCCTGTAGTTTGGGTGGAAAAACAAGAAGGCCTTAGAGATGCACGAAGATTGATGAGATCTGATGAGTGTCCTTGGAAATTTTATGGGATGTGGAATGTGGCATTTATAATAGTTTATGAAAAATAAACGGGTCAGTAGACGGCACAATAGTGTGGTGTACTAAGAAGGGGTGGCCTGCATCAGAGAGGGGTCAGCCTCAGTGTGGGAGCCTAGGGGAGAGCTGTCTGGGGAAGGATGGAACTAAGAGGGAAGTAAGGCTTTGTTACAAGGTAATTCTACATTGCCTGTCCACGTGGGGAATATAGATGACGCTGGTTAGAAAAGTTATTGTAAGGGAACCTGTGATATTGATGAATTTTAAATGTTACCATTTGGTGGCCCACCTTTTTGAAAAATTTTCTCAAAATGTAGATGAGGCCATGAGTACAAATTATATTTCATCATTAGTTTTTAACAATAAAGGAGGAATGGTGATAATAGAAGGAATCTTATGTGAGGTCTACATGTTATCCTGGAGTTCAAAAAAAAGAGTTTCTGAGCAAAGTAGATGAGCAGATGGCATCTGCATATTTTAAACAAGGCTTTTATAAAGGTCTAAATTAATTTCTAATAATTTCCAAGGTTCTGAAGAGACTTCTAGAAGTTCTCTCACAGGCACCATGTCTGGTCTTACAGAATTATCAGCGAATGAGTGTGACAAACCCAGAAAGAAAATTTCCTCACCTTTTCCTAATGGAATAAAGCATTGACTTTCAAATTTTGTTAATATTTCCATTGCGGTCAGTTTACGTAACTTTCATTTTAAATGACATGGTTCTTTTCTACCTTGCGTGTAGGAAGAAGAGAAAACTGGCATGCTGGCCAATGGTAAATATAATGTATATTCATATATTTTACTTGGAGTTGCATCTAAATCTGCATAAATCACCATCTATACTTGTTTTATTTGATATCTCTAGAGAATTAAAGCTCACAGTTTGTCTCAATAATATATCCCTTCTGCTGTCTTGAAGCATTCTTTTTTAAAAGCCCAAGACTGGATAGCTTTATGGTATAATTTACCAAACATTCAAAGAAGAATTTATACCAATTTTTTAAAACTCTTTCAAAGGACAAGAAGGAATACTTCAAAACTTATTCTATGAGGTCAGAGTCACCCTGATACCAGAATCAGAGGAACATCATGAAAAGAAAACAGTCCCATTTAAAATAACATCCAAAGAATGAATTACTTAAGAATAAATTAACCAAGGAAGTAATAGACATGTACATTGAAAACTACAAAATAACCAATGAAAAGCTTGAAGCAGATGCAAGTAAATGGAAAGATATTACATGTTTATGTATAGGAAGAATTAATATTGTTTTAAAGTCCATACTGCAGGAAATTAATCACTGGATCTGCGAACTACAGATCCAGTACAGTCCCTATCAAAATTCCAATAGCATTTTTCACAGATAGAAAAAAAAATCTTCAGATTCACATGGACCACAAAAAAATCCAAATAGGCAACACAATCTTGCAAAAGGAAAACAAACCAGAGGCACCACGCATCCTGATTTCAAACTATCAGTATGTTAAAAAGCTAATCAGAAAGCTAAGTAATCAGAAGAGTATGCTATTGCCATTGCAAACACACAGAAATCAATGGAACAGGATAGAGAGTCCAGAAATAGACCTGTGCATATATGGTCAGTTAATTTTTGACAAAGGCACCAAGAATACCCAGGAAAGGATAGTCTCCCCAGTAAATGGAGTTTGGAAAACAGATAGTCACATGCAGATGAAACTGGACCCCATGCCTTAAACCACAGGTGGCAAACACAAGACCCGAGGGCCGAATCCGGCCCTTCACCTTGTTTTGTTTTGTTTCTTTTTTTAAATTTAATTTTATTTTATTGATTGTGCTATTACAGTTGTCCCCTTATCCCCCTTCATTCCCCTCCACCCTGCACACCCCCTCCCACCCACATTCCCCCCCTTTACTTCATGTCCATGTGTCATAAGTTCTTTAGCTTCTACATTTCCCACACTATTCTTGCCCTCCCCCTATTTTCTACCTACCATCTATGCTACTTATTCTCTGTACCTTTTTCCCCTCTCTCCTCCTCCCATTCCCCTGTTGCTAACCCTCCATGTGATCTCCATTTCTGTGATTCTGTTCTTGTTCTAGTTGTTTGCTTAGTTCATTTTTGTTTTTTTATTTTTTTAAGTTCAGTTGTTGATAGTTGTGTTTGTTGTCATTTTACTTTCTGTATTTTTGATCTTTTTCTTTTTCTTAGATAAGCCCCTTTAACATTTCATATCATAAGGGCTTGGTGATGATGAACTCCTTTAACTTGACCCTATCTGGGAAGCACTTTATCTGCCCTTCCATTCTACATGATAGCTTTGCAGGATAGAGCAATCTTGGATGTAGGTCCTTGCCTTCCATGACTTGGAATACTTCTTTCCATCCCCTTCTTGCCTGTAAGGTCTCTTTTGAGGCAACAACTGATAGTCTGATGGGAACTCCTTTGTAGGTAACTCTCTTTCTTTTGCTGCTTTTAAGGTTCTCTCCTTATCTTTAATCTTGGGTAATGTAATTATGATGTGCCTTGGTGTGTGCTTCCTTGGGTCTGATGTCTGACTGTTGTTAACAGTAGTGTATTAGGTACTTGAAATTTGCTAAGAAGGAAGATCTCAAGTGTTCTCACCACACAAAAAAAGGTAAATAACTATGCCAGGTCATGGGTGTCAATTTGCTTCTTGTAAATATGTCACAATGTATAAATATATCAAATTACCAAGTTGTACATGTTAAATATACATAATTTTTCATTGTCAGCTATACCTCAGTAAAGTTGGGGAAAAAAGAATTTTTGCTTTTGTTATTTTTCTCAGACCCTTTGCCTTCCACATGTAAATGTACATTAGGCATGTATATAGGCATAGATATGTATGTTGATGTAATCTTACTCTTGTACATAAGAAAATCATGCTTATTACAGATATATGATTATGTCTACATATTCTTTGTATGTAAATATTTATGTCTGTTTTTATACGGATTTCATACGATTACAATGCTTTCTTTAAGGAGCCATCAAATTTCTCTCCATTCATAATATCTTTTCTTGTTTTTCGTTCCAGTGGTGCTGCTTGATTCATTAGATTCTGTTGCAGAGGTCAGCCCTGGTGAACAGGATGAAGCAGCAACTGTGCCAAAAGTTCTCTCTGAAATAACTGATAAAGAGATGGCAGGAACAGGTGAAATGTTTGAAAACTCAGTATTTTCTAAATATGTAATATTTTATGACAGATTAACTTCATGTATATGTACTACATAATAACATATAGTAACTATATTGACAATAAAATTTTGTATCTTACATTTTTTTACAGTATTTAACACCTTAAATAATCTGAACTTGCTGATGGTCACACCTAGTGCTAGTCAGCCAAGTAAAGTGTATTTTTAAGTAAATGGTTTTTTTTTTTTTTTTAAGTTTCCTAATTTGAGAGAAAGGAAGGAAGAGAGCAAGAAATGCTGATTTGTTGTTCCACTTATTTTATGCATTCATTGGTTGCTTCTTGTATGTGCCCTAACCTGGGATAGAACCCACAAACTTGGTATATCAGGACGCTGCTGTAACCAAGTGAGCTACCTGGCCAGGGCTTAAGTAAATGCTTATTAATGAATCAATGAATGGTATTAATACAAAGTGTAGCACTATAGGTGAGTATTAACTAAATTTTTTGTCCTTCTCCAGAGTATTCAGTTAAATTTGCCCTGTATAGGAGAAATGAAACTTCAGTCTTATTGTGCTTTTCCATCGTTCCCTTGTTCAGGAAAAAGCTGGATTATACTCCAAAATTTTGAAATGCCTAAGACCATTGACACTTTACTAAAGGTTGTAAAAGTCCTTTTCTTATTTTTTAGAGAGAGGGGACGGAAGGGAGTAAGAGGAGAGAAAGACTGATATTCCAGAGAAACATCAGTTGGCTGCCTGTTGCACACCCCCCAGCAGGGGAGTGGCCCGTAACTGGGCACGGGCCCTGGCTGGGAGCGGGGCCGGGGGGCTGTTGGTTGGCAGGCTGGTGCTCGGCCCGCTGAGCCCCAGCAGCCAGGGCAAGGCTGTCAAGGTCTTCAAAACAACGTGCACTCCTTACCTCCAAATGAAATTTTATGTGTACTGTGTATAGATAAGGATGGCATTTTGTTGATACAAACATAAATGTTCACAATTGTAACATTCACAAATAAAGTTAGAGCAGTAATGGTCTTTGAAATTTTTGAAATCAGAAGTTACAGATATTTGTTATTCTCATATCGCCATCAGACTTCTGATATGTTTGTGTATTTTGTTTTTGTTGTATAATATGAAAGTGGTCATAATTTACCACATAAATAGGTGCAAATGGGAACTTTTAGTCAGCTTGCTTTGCAGGTCCCAGCTGACCAGTATGGTCGACTAAACCAAACACTTGGAAGAAAAGAGCAATAGAATTGATAAATCACTAACCAACTCTAAACATCTGTTAGAATATCATTGTTTTTTAATTTTTACTTTCTTATTGAAGTATAATATGCCTATAGGAAAGTAATATAATACTTCTATATCATGTATGATAATAGTGCAACCTGATGAATCTTCAGATGCTGAACACACACCCACTGGATCAAAACCACATGATCCAACCCACCAAGTGTCTTCAGATCTCTTTTTCCAGTCACTGCCACTCTGAGTCACCACTACCTTGACTTGCTCTGCCCATTTCTATTTTAAAACATATATGAAAGTCAAAAATGGCAACAAAATTCTTCCATCAAGACATGCTACTCATTTCTTCGTTACTGCTCAGCTGGGTACTCCGCTGTGACAGGTGCATGGGCTGACCACATGTTCCTCAGTCCTGCTGCGGCTTGTTTAGGCTCATGTCACCTGAGCGCTGTGACGGGAGACCTGCTCGCGCAGTGTTCAGTCAAGTGGACACGGATGCTTTTGAAAGGACAGTGTCGAGCTGTAGTTTTTCTAGTCGGAGAAACAGTATGGGAAGTTCATACGTGTACGGTATGGCCAGAGAAACTGTGTTCTAAGGTCCGTGTGCAAACAGCAGGAGGCAAAGTTATCACTGTGACGGTCTTTAAAATGCCACAGCCTCGTAAATGGTGCATTGAGTGTTTAGAGTAACTTCCATTACAAGCTCTGCACTTTAAAGCACACTTAAAAATGAACATCCCGCAGGGCATCTGTGGGATCCTTGATTTTCTCTGAAGCACTATGATTTCTTAAAATGCAGTATGCAAACCACTACTGGAGGTTATAAGAAAAACTCAAAAGTAAAAAGTGTACTGCTAAAAGTAAGAATTCTTTTGAGGTGATCCAAGCAGTTATATAAAGCTGTAGGTTTTTGTTGTTTGTTTTTGTGGTGTCATTTTTTAAATGTTGCTGACGGTGCAATGTTTTGATGGGTTGGTTGCTGGAAGATAGTGGAACGTGAACTTACTGTCATGTAGACTTTGGTTCATACGCTCAGCCTTGCCAGTTACCACCCGGGTGACACTGGACAGTTAATACTTCTAGGCCTGTTTGCTCTTTAAAATGAGACCTTGTGATAGTCAGGTGAGGTAATGCATGTGGAAGGTTGAGATTCAACAACCAGTAGCAACTCTGTTATCATCATGATGATTTATATCAACTGTCTGTTAACAGAAGTTAAAGAATCTGGAGGCATTGTAGTATAAGTCTCATTGGCTGTGGGATATTGAATTTACCTGGTACTTAAGAAGTACACTTGAAAATCTTCAGATCAGCATCTGCACTTTGTTTAAGAACTGACTAGATTCCTAAAACAAATAGTTTTGCTTTTTTTTAAACCATGTTTTTTCCAGGATTAAGCAGGCTTACACTAGGTGCTACATTGTCAAAGATCATCTTTTTAAAATAGTATTTATGGAAGCCTTTGTGCTTTGTTGTATTAAAAAGGCTAGTATATATAAAAGTGGGGTTTTCCTAACACCAGCTGAGAGCTGGACTTTCACCGACTTTCACGTGTCCCGTGGGCACGTGGGCAGGTACCGGTTGTGCGCTGGCTGCGCGGCCTGCAGTGGTCGCAGGGCGAGAGTAGTGCCACACAGCCTGCCCTCGCCTCTGTAGCCGGGATTTGGCCTGTCTCAGCTTTCTTAGCGGAAGAATGCAGGGAGCTTTGGACTTCTGTAGTAATACATAAAATAACTACATAAAGTACTGTCTTTTAAATATAAGATGCAGGCAGGTCAGGCCTTTTCATAAAATGCAGGAAAGAAGTTAGCTTGTATGACTTCCAAATATTTGAATGTCATTTAGGTTAATGGCTGAAGTTAGAGGAAAAGTACCTTTCCCCGGTCTGTTTCCCGAGCCTCCCTTAAGCCTCTCTGTCCTCTAGTTCTGATTTCCAGCTTTCAGGTCGTTTGTTTCTCCGCACATTTGCCCTACTGTTGCTTTAGGGAGCCGGAACCTCTTCTTTCTGACAGCTCACCTCACACTACGTATGAGCACCCGGCACTGCCGTGTTACTTAACGGAGGTGTTATCTCGGTTATGCATGCTCAGCGGACACTGAAGGATTCTGGCGTTTCTGCACAGGAGGGAAAAAACGGCTGTGCCTTTTCCCTTTTCTTTATAAAGACTGATTGTGTCCTCAGTCATGCTGCTCCGCCTGTCAGATGGTTGGGGGAAGAGGCAGGCTTACCCTCACAGGCCAGGTCTTTTTCCTGAAGTCCTATTGAAAAACCCCTGCCACTTGCCACTTAATTGTTAGCAATTCTGCTCTAACTATTCCCCTTTTTGTTCGTAATTTATTTAAGCAAATCTGTTGTGTACTGAGCATGCTCCAAATAGCATTGGTGACCTGAAGCATTAGGTGGGAAGCTACGCCACTGTGAGGCATCTGAACTCTGTTTTTGCGTGGCATTTGGCTGCCTTTTTCATTTAGGGTTAAAAAGAGCTCCTCAATGAATAACAGCCACCATAGAGCTTATATAGAGGAAGGCGAGGCTGTACGTGCTGTTGTATTTCTAAGCATTAATCAAAAGAAAAGGAGACTGGTCGGCCCATTTTTCTCCTTTTCTATGACTTGCACTTTTTTCTAATTTTGAAAATTTCACTGCTAGTAACGAAAATTACAAAATGAGTAGGAAAATGCTCATAAAAATACTGGATCGTGATTGTCATGACATTCCTCTGACTTTTTTTCAGATTTATGTGTCAGTTGGGAGGAGGAGGAGAAAGCTACTAGGGAAGGAGGAGTGAACACCCACACCGAGTGTTCCCCTCTTGGATGACGAGGTGAAATAGTGGTGCCCGTGGCTGAGGCAGGAAGCACTAGTAGCAAAATGAGTTTTGCTGGGGAATGTAATAAATTCAGATGGGGATGTGTTACCTGTGACCTACTTACCAATTTAAATGTATTTATTCAGACAAAAAATAAGGGCAAAAGACAGGTATGAGCATCCCAGGCACTTGTGTAATAGATAAAGCTAAGGTTTTTGAGGATGTTTAGCATCAATAAATAGTAAGTAGGTAAGTAAGTAAGTAAGAAAGGAGTTTTAAAAGGAAGGCCGACAAGGGAGCCCTGAGGTGAGCCATGTTGCCATCAGCGGTGGCAAGGGCTTGCTCCATCAGAGCGGTGGGAGAACAAGGAGGACGGGTGCAGAACAGGGGCGCAGAGCAGGCCCCAGGAAAGGGGCTGGGCCAGGCGTCTCACGAGTCGAAGAGAGCCAGAGATGGCTGCGTCTGGCCACTAGAAAAGTGTTTTTCATTGTAGCAGCTTGGGCGAGATATTGGGATACACAGAACTGCAAAGTCAGAGGAGTGGAATTTTAGTTGAGGAAATGCTGACTGCTGCTTGGTGCGCAGGGAAACTGAGAGAGGTGGTAGTAAGGGAGAAAGAGAATCCTTGAGATGATTGTGTCAGTTTGGGAAATTTGGGAGTGGTTTTATCCAGTGCAGAGGGTCTGATTAAATGTATTGGGAAGAGAGGGAAATTACCAACGGAGTCAGATTTTAGACTTAACATCTCAACTTGCTGGAAAGAGTTACTGAACCAGTTACGACTTCACGCTGGAAGGCCATGCCTGCGTAATACCTGGTTCTCTGTTTAACTCCATCTTTATAATATCTCCTTGTCCTGCAGCGTTGCTCACCATTCCTAACAGATTAAAGGATCATATTAGTTGTTCACAGTTCTCATGTGTTGTCTGATTATACTGGCGATTACATCTGTTTTAACAGGTGTTTCTTATGGACAAAGCAACAGCGACATCGAAGCTCTTCATCAGGCTTATCGTCATGTCGCTCATTCCTTGGGAGATGCTGGTGAGCAAAGAGTTGAGAACACTGCTGTGGAAGACACCAAAAGCTCAGTAAAGGGTCCTCCCCAGGAAAACGAAGACTCCTCCAAAAACATCTCCACTACAGAATCTGGTAAAAGCTCATTTTAGACCCTCTCGGAACAGTTTCCAGTTTAGAGTAATTTAGATAAAATTTGCTGTAGTGACTATTTCTCAGTCTCTGAATTTATTTAAAGGGTTTGTTCGAATAAAATCTGGAAATCGGTGGTTTAACTGTAAAGTTAGAGCTGAACATAGGATAAAATTCCAATTTCTTTTCTAATATGCCTTGACCAAAATATGAAATTACTTGTGTTTTTACATTTTTAAATCTTTTCCATGTATATATACCAAAGTTATTTTTTAAATAGAGAATAGTATTTTGGGATCAACTAATACATATTTAGCAAATAAATATGTGCGTGGATATGTCCATACACATGTATTTGATGTATGTATAACTATGCATCAAATATATATATATATGTATTTTAAATATAAAGATCAAAGAGCTTGTCTTGGTGTAAGCAACTTTACAGTGGGAAGTTGGATTACTCGTATATGCCATTTTAACTAAGTCAGAAAACAATGTAATTTTGTTGGTATGACTCATAAAATTAAGCAAGTAAAATACATTTTTTTGTTGCTATTTTAACTTTCCGCCCCCCTTAGATCTGCCCACAGTAGAAGAGCTGATGAAACCTATCAGAATAGATTCTTTTGGGATCAGTGGTTCAGATTTACAAGCTGTCAGGTGAGTTTTTGAGGTGGATCGTGCAAGTTCTTTTTCTTGTTTGTTTATTGTTGTATCACTGGAAACATCTAGAATCATTTGTTCTACATAATCATTCCTAGTGAATGATGAATGTAGTTATATGTGTTTACCTATGAGTCATTGCTGTCCTCTTTTTAAAAGAGTTTTTTAAAATTAGTTTTTACTTAGTTCCTCAAACTTCTTCTAGTGCTAAAATTAAAAAAAAGTAGATGCTATTAAAAAAGTTAATGCCATTAAGTTGTCTTAAAGCTTTTTACTGAAAAATATAACTTCTTCAGCGTTCAGTAGCTCAGGAACAGTTGATTCGAATGAAGAGATGAGACACGAATTTCATTCTCTGTATGAGCCATAGACTTGCTTGTCTATAAACCAGTTAGCTCTGCACTTCGTCGTAGACTGGCCTCATCTCCCGGGCTAAGTCCCTTGGGCGCAGGGGAAGTGGGCGTCATCAAAGTGCCCCAGTACATTTTAGTTGCAGCTCGTGGAGCCTCACTGTCATTCCCTGCCACACACAACGCGTGTCGTAACAACCTCGCCGTGAAGCAGCTTTGCATCTGTGTATCACTTCAGAGTATCCCATTCATTATCTTATGTGGTATTTCTAACAAGTAGGAGAAGCATCCTTAATTCCCATCATTCAAGTGATGAAACTACAGTAAACTCACTTTAGTGGTAAAGCTCTCAGAAGAACTGGGGGGTGTTGTGGATAAATACAGCTAACATTTTTTGTTAAGATTTT
This sequence comes from Anoura caudifer, assembly GCA_004027475.1. Classification (NCBI taxonomy): domain Eukaryota; kingdom Metazoa; phylum Chordata; class Mammalia; order Chiroptera; family Phyllostomidae; genus Anoura; species Anoura caudifer. The sequence continues at coordinate 97,590 of PVKU01006351.1, forward strand.
ATTTATTTACTCAGAGAGGGGGCAGGGAGGGAGAAAGAGAGGGAGAGAATCATCGATGTGTGAGAGAAACATTGATCAGTTACCTCTCGCACACACTCTGCAACCCAAGCATGTGCTCTGACTGGGAATCGAACCGGTGACCCTAAGCTTTGCAGGTCAACACCCAACCAACTGAGCCACACTGGTCAGGGCAACAGCTAACATTTTTATCACATGTGAGTCTAGTCCTATGCAAAGTGGAAGGGAGGGGAAGAGAGAGAGAGGGGCATCAATGTCAGGGAGAATCATTGATTAGTTGCTGCCTTACATGTGTCTCGACAGGGGTTCGAACCCACAACCTGGGTATGTGCCCTGACTGGAAATCAAACCCACAGTCTTTTGGTCTACTGGACAACACTGTAACCAACTGAGCCACACCGGCCAGGGCACTATGCAAAGTCATTTACGTACACTATTTTATTTCATCTTACAGCAACTCCATGAAGTATATTCCCTTATTATTACCTAGATAAGAAAACCGAGTCTTAAAGAGGTTAAATAAATGGCCCAAAGTCATCTGACTATGACCAGGGTACACAGGACATCCACGTGCCTAACCGCTGAGCAGCATCAGGTCTTTGGTGTCCAGGAAACATGCCTGTGAAAAGGCTGCCATCCATTCCTGTACTGGTCCTTCATTCATTCGTTCGTTGAGGTTTTCAACAGACGCATTTTGAGCCCCTTCTTGTGTTGCATCTGCACCATGGAAATCCACTTGCACTGATTTCTTGGCCTTGTCTCTGTATTTGCACTAAAGTAGAAACGATGCAGTGAGGCGCACACTGAAACCCTCCCACCTGCGTGCTCGGTCTAACACTCTTCCCAGATGTGCAGCGCGCTTCCTCGCCGTGGCTGTGGGGGGGTACGCTAGTGTTCCTGGGGGGATTTTCTACGTCTTGTGTCTTTGCTGGCGTATGTGGGACCATTTTAGTGATGTGAGTCCTGAGACAAGGTTATTACATTTGTGTTTAAAAGCTGGAAGCAAGTATACTTACGTTAAAAGCGTAACAGTAACTATAGAAATGTCAGTAGTGCGAACTTTAGTACGCACACCCAAAAGTTCTTGAGGAAACTGGAGTGTAAATAACCGTAGCTGCTATAACAGAAAACCCTTGAAATTTTTGTAGTTTAACATCATCAGAATTCACTTCTTGCTTACATCATAATTTCCTGTGTGTTCGTGGGGTTAGGGTGGGACACAGTCATTTAGGGACTCAGGCTTTTTCGGTCATAAACACGTGGTTTTAAGGATGCCATGGCCTCATCCAATCAGTTGATAAGGAAAGAAAAAGGATAGTTTAGGATACTTTCTTTTAACTGCCTCAACATATAAGGATACACCGCTGCAGCTCACACTCGGCTGACAGAAACCGTAGCACATCCAGCTAGCAAGACCCGAGAGGGCTGGGAACTGCGGTTTGCTTGTAAACCCAGAAAGAAAAATGAATGACTTCGGTAGGCATCTAGCCAGTCTGAACCAGGATATACCCCTCTGGTAGCCAGATTTCCATCTGAACCTTCACGCACAGACCCTCTCATCTCCTCCCCAAAGCAGGTGGCTCGGAGTCCCGTTCAGGTCCGTATCCATCTGAACGGTCAGGATTTCCAGCTGAGGTGTGGTGCTTTCCGTCAGGTTTCAGTGGGGCTCTTGATTGTCTAACGATCAGTGATTTGAAAAGGCAAACACTGCCTCTTTCCTGCCATTGCAGTGCATGATGATGGAGCTGCAACAAGTACTCCCATCCAGGAAGGAAAATACAGTAACCATTATCCATTAATGCAACTTGAAATCCACTGGAGAGGCCTTTCAAAGCCCCCCCCCCACCCCCCTGTAACATACACACACGTGCGCGCGCGCACACACCATTGCAAATAGGGATTTTCCTTAGGCCCTTGTTCTGCTCTTAACCAGGAACTGCTGGATTACTAAGTTGTTCCACATAGCTCCTGGCTCCGCTCCTTGGAGGATTTTCCTGGTATTTAGTCACCTGGGGCGCACTGAGGAGGGTTTTGCAGGGTCGGAGCACTCATCTTGGAGGGTGCAGCCCTTTCTCATTTCGCTGCTTGCCTGCAGATGGTTTTAGGTCTCCCAGTCACTGGCCCTTTTGCTTTGTTTTGTTTTTAAATAAGGTTGAGGTTTCTTTGGCATTAGAGTTCTTTTAGAAAGTTTAGGAGGCTTCTGATATTTTTGGTTCCAGTCAATCCCAGGTGCCAGTAACTGCATGAAGTTCTTTGCAGCTTCTTTTCTATTTGACAGAAGTTTCAAATCTTTGCTTCCTTGTCCCTCTGCTTTTTTCTGTTGATTTAATTGCAGCTGCCTGGATATTACTGGGCATAATAACCTTATGTGTGAAGATGTCACCTCTCATACAATTTTTGCCAAGGGGCTGAGTTAGTATTCTCAGCTAAGAGGTCTCATGTACTGCTTTCTTACACCATTTTTCACTGCCAAATCTTACTGTTTGAGTCTAGACACAGAGTGAACCCAAGAGGCCCTGAGCTTCTAGACACTCTTTCCCTTAATTTCTTACAAACCTGCACATTCTTAAGCTCATCTCTTCCTTGTAATATCTTGCCAAAGTAGCTGACCCTTAAAAACTCCTCGTTTTCTCTGGCCACTGCTCGTAGTACCCTGACTCAATAGGCACATGGTCGGCCTTATAACATATTGTAGGTGGCAATTTAGCAAATGTTCTACCACTGTAATACATGGGTGCCACTTCTCCGGCCTCTGTTACCAGATTCCCTGCTGCCCACAACCAGCCACTGTGCTAATGACATATTTTAGGTTCTCGTCACAATGGCAGCCCAGTAAGTACCCATCTGGATGTGAGGTGGAAAGGAAATGCAGTTTAATTCATACACAGCAAAAGCAGGAAATAGTTTCCATGAACATCTAGCCAGCTTCTGCTACCATAAAGAGTAAAAGAACTATTATATTTTCAGATGATTCTTTCTACTTTAGAAGAAGCTTGTAACAGTTCTAAGAAGTTTATCTACCTTATATGAAAATGGTAGCCTCTTACATTTCCTTTAATCTTATTTTATACATAACAAAATTAAGTGACTTAACTATGATTAAGTTGTTTGAAAATAACAATATCCATGTTGTAGGAGCCCCCATAGTATGCTGATCTTTAAGCATATTTAGAACATTTCAAGGGACAATTTTCCATATTTTTAAAATCTAATGTTCTTAAATGTGAGATTGCATTTAAGTGTTTTAAGCTAAAAAAGTGATTTTATTTAAAAATCCTCATGATTTTTTGTTTTACTTTAAAATTTTTCCTAGACTGTGATGAAATTTATACTTTTTAATATTTATATTTTATGCCTCTGACATAAATTATAATTATGTCTTTAATTTCTTCTAAAAATGTATAAAATGGTTTTTCTGCCACAAATGCATGTTGATCTTATAAGGTAGTATGGATAAAAGATACATTATAAAAAGTTCACCTAGAAATTCATATTTTATTTTTTCTTACACAAAAGCAATCTTAGTCATGTTTGGTTTGGCTTTTCTTTGAAGGTTGGTCTCAGAGTCATTAACGTAATCCCTTACACTGCATTAAAATTATTATTTGAAATTAATTATATGATACATGTTAGTATACTCTGTTAACCAGGATTGTCAATAATGTATTTACCATTAATGACCTAATTTGAATAGTTTCTCGTGTGTGTGTGTGTGATGTGTGTATGTTCATTAAACCGATAGTTGAAGAGTCATGTAAGGTTTATTTTGCGTGTCCTGTTTTGTTTTATAGCTGTAAGAAACTGGCTGGTAGTAAAGAAACTGAAATTGTAAGACCTTTACCACTTAAGGTGAAGCCAAATGTATCTCAAGAGCCACAACATGTGAACCAGTTTTTTGACGAAAATCAGGAGACTGTGGTTTCACACAAGACAGCAAGTAAAAGTGAAGACCGTAGCTGTCCAGGAGTAAATACTACAGAAGAATATATAGATAAAATGTACCTCGATATTTTGAGGAAAAAAATATCTGTTGGTCCCTCAATATTATCTCAGGATAATAAAATAAAGAAAGTAAGTGTTTATAATTGAAATTAATTTGACATATTGATAAATGATATTATATAAAGTCATGTAAGTGCCCTACAATATTATTATGTAGGTACTTCTTAAACTTGTAGGGTTGATAACTTAACTATCCTCCGCATAGATCCTGGGTATTTGTGAGCAGTATTTATTACAATACCCTGCCGTCTCCAAATTCAAAAACACCTCTATGGCATTAGCCATAAAAAAAATTTACTTATATTTAATCCTTTCCTGAGGACATTTTTTCATTGCCTTTAGGGAGAGAGGGAGGGAGGGAGTAGAGAAACATCAGCTGGCTGCCTTCTCCTGTGCCGTCCGACCAAGGATCAAACCCACAACCTGGGTGTGTGCTCCATCCTGTGACTGTTCGGCTCCTCGGGATGACACTGAGCCAGTTGGGCCACACCGGCCAGGGTGGCATAAGCTTTCCTTTAGAAGGACATCCTTTGCATTTCCTTTTTTTTTTAGTAGCCACAGTCCAGAATTTGAGTAGCATAAGGAAGTAAAGTTAATTCATCATTCTAGTGCTTTTCATTCAGTCTTTCTAGTAATTTGTGTTCTATAAAAGTAAGTTAAGTTGGCACTTCCCATAAATGCTATTAGAAACTCTTCATAACTTGAATTACCCTGTTTCTTTTTCCTCTGTTCTTGATCTATTCTGTTTATGGTTTTTGATCCCAATATTTTATTTTTTATTTTACAATATTGAGTTACATGTTTATCGTAAACCATCTCCTGTTTGTGGAATAAGGCAGGGTATTAAAATTTTATCTTGAGAAATGTAGAGGAAAAGGAAAATGAGACTTTATGTCATTGCAAAGTGTGTTCTCCCCACCCTTCCCCATGCTCGTTCACATAATTGCACATGCTGCTTTCTGGCAGGCTTGTTTTGTTACGATAGTTTGCTCTTTTGTTCCTGACTTTGAGGATGTGCTTCAGAGAACCACAGTTCTGGTGAATTAGACTTAGAGAACTTTAATGTAGTGTTTTCCCTTTAGCAAACCAAACCATGTTATTTAGTAATCACCATGATTTTGCCATCTGTTAAGTTTTCATGACAATGTAGTTGAAATTCACTCAGGTACTGAAGAGTCTATACTTGTTGTGTGCAGACTTTCGGCTCTCAGCTCAGTTCTGGAGAAGGGGCTGCGACTGGTAAACAGGCACCACGCAAGGCTAGTAGTGCACCTCCTTTGCCTGAAAGGCAGTCCCAGCGTGGATTGTATGCATCGGTTAGGAGCTCGGGCTATGGAAAACCCAGTTCGCCGTTCAAGACATTTTCTGCTAATGGAAAGAAAACTTCAAAAGACATGAAAGGCAGAAACTTGAGGTCCATTCCCACCTCACATCAAGCCAAGAAAAAAGGTAATCATCATGTACTCTTTTAACAATAGAATTCTGCGTATATACATTTGACCTTTGAACATGGGTTTGAATTTCAGAGGCCCACTTATATGCATATTTTTTTCAGTAAATATTGCAAATTTATTTTTTCTTATGATTTTCTTAATAACATTTTCTTCTCTGTAGCTTACTTTATTCTAAGAATATTGTACATCAGTGGTCCCCAACCTTTTTGGCACCAGGAACCGGTTTCATGAAAAATCTTTTTCTGTGGGCCAGGGAGGGGGTGGATGGCTTCATAGCCCGCCGCCAGCTGCAGCCTGGTTGTCACTTGCCACTCCCTGGTAGGGCTTTGATACGAGTCTGCAAGCAGTTGATTCATCAGGGTCTCTGCGGTCAGACCTCTCTGCGGATGGTAATCTGCACTGGTCACCGCTCCCCAGCGCTGGTGTCCCCACCTCAGCTCCGCCGTGGGTCATCAGGCGTTGCATCCTCGTGAGGAGCGTGCCCACCTAGATCCCTGACGTGCGCAGTTCACAGTGGGGTTTGGGCTCCCGTGAGACTCTCATGCTGCCCCTGGTCTGACCAGCAGCAGTCCGTGGCCTGAGCACCGGGGACCCCGGCAGTGCACAATACATGTAACACACAGAATACGTGTTGACTGACTGACTATGTTACCAGTAAGGCTTCCGGTCAGCAGCAGGCTGTTGGTACTTAAGTGCTGGGGGAGTCAAATTATATGTGGGTTTTTGACTGCATGGGGGGGATTGGTGCCCTTAACTCCTGTCTTGTTCAAGGGTCCCCTGTAAGTGTATTATTTTACATTCCTTGTTTTCTGCTTTCCCTGTTTACTTCTGTCTTTCCATGAACTTTCCTTATTTACAGAAAGTAATTACTGTTAGGATACATACTCTGTTTCTGAAAGATTTCATTATTACATTTGGGTTTTCCTGAATGAGACCCAGAAAACATGGAAAGTAAATGTAAGAGTCAAAACACTCCTCATTGGTTGGCTCTGCAATAAATTCAGGATGCAGATGGCAGCCTACAAATAAAGGTTTATGGAGAGATTATCTAGACTTTAGTTCAGTATGGACTTGGAGAGGCAGCATGTTTTACTTATCAAATACTGCATAGTTTATACATCACAGTGCCTGTTACTTCCTAATGCAGTCATATTGACAGTTGAAAAGGGTAATTTTCAACTTCGACCCGATGCAGCTATTAAAAGATACAGAAATGTTCAAGCCAGACCAGCATTTCTGCTGCCTTTGACTCGAGTGAGGAGGGAGAGCAGGGATGGAGCCAGACCATTTCATCCTGTCCTTTGTGACCAAATTGAGTAAGTGACCGATTCCATCGTGGTTTCTTCCATCGTGGTTTCGTGCGAGGGTTGTCAGAGAAGAACCGTCCTCGCTGGAGAATTCAGTTCCAGCTTGAGGTGTCTTCCCGCGCCCTTCCTGCAGCTGTTCGTCTCGGGGCCACTTCAGCTGCGTGTGCATACCTCATCCTACTGCTCTTCGCTTTGTCACACGTCACAGAAATTACATCACAGACCGCCAGCAAAAAGATTACCACTCAGCTCTATCGTAATACTTGCTTTGTTATGGTGGCCTGGAGCCGATCCGCGGCATCTCCAAGGAATGCCCACGTGTAACATTCCGGAGGCGTTGAAGACGCTCTTCTCCTGCCTGTGTGCGTAGTTTTTGTCACGGCAACCTGTGCTCGTATGTACGGTGGGAGGCCCGGGACTGGCCTCGGTCAGAGCGCAGGAGGCAGCGGGGGGTTGGTTATTCCGGAGGCGGGACCGTGACTCTGCGGGATCAGCACAGGCATCCTTTCTTCCTGCTCTTAACCTTGGGACCTGTAACCCCTTCCCCTAAGAAATCTTCTGTGTCCTCTCTGGGCTTGCTTTTGTGTGGAATATTTGCTTGTGATGTTGTCATCTATTAATAAGTAACCATTCATTAGATCTATTACTTAAGAAAAGACACTTGGAAAGTTTTATCAAATTTTAGAATTGTCAAGAAGAGTATGAAAAACTTTCATTAATGTTTTAGTATTCATTTTGTACTCTGGAAGCAAGAAGATGAAATTTTGCTTTTAATATTATTTACTCGGTTATATTTATTTAAGATAAAATGACCCCCAACATTTTTGAAGTTTACTCTTTCCATATTCATTCATTTATAAATATTTTTTATTTTTTTTAACATTTTTTATTTTTTTAATTATATTTTATTGATTATGCTATTACAGTTATCCCATTTTTCCCCCCTTCATTACCCTCCACCCTGCACACCCCCTCCCACCCACATTCCCCCCTGTAGTTCATATCCATGTGTCATAAGTTCTTTAGCTTCTACATTTCCCACACTATTCTTGCCCTTCCCCTGCCTATTTTCTACCCACCGTCTATGCTACTTGTTCTCTATACCTTGTCCCCTTCTCTCCTCCTCCCACTCCCCTGTTGCTAACCCTCCATGTGATCTCCATTTCTGTGTTTCTGCTCCTGTTGTAGTGGTT